>JAJMCK010000024.1:0-142174 GCA_030572965.1 Wickerhamiella kurtzmanii | reverse complement strand
CCCCCCCCCCCCCCCCCCCCCCCCCCCCCCCCCCCCCCCCCCCCCCCCCCCCCGCGTTGAAAAAAAGGAAGGGCTGACTCAAAAGTCAATATTAGCACTATCGAGACCTGTCAAAGTAAGACAATTGACGTACCTCGAGGTGTCAATATCGCGTTCCTGAAGGGTTGCTGTACATATCTTATGAAGTTTATGGAATAGCACGTATGCAGCACGATATTTTAATATAATCCCGGAGAATTTGAGACAACGCTCCAGTCAATCCAAGACATTTTCTGTCTCAGAGTTGGGACTAACATAACGTCATACGCGTCGTGTGTACATAACTACTAACCAGCTCCGCCTTTACCTTGTATGCCTCCAGTTCTTTGTTTTGACAAAAAATTCACTGTTACTGCTGCATTCGCCGCTTCAAATCATTAATTTGCAGGAACAACTCACTCTTGCAAAGTGTGGACCAGGTACTGCCGTAGGCTCGGTCCTGTCACTAGGATTCTCCGGATGTCGGCTGACGGTCCAGGAACAAGGCTACCTCCGCCGCCAATACGGAGTTTTTCATCAAATTTCGATGCCGGTAATATCAGCGATAGCTTAATAGCATCAGATTCGTCAAAGGCTGATGCTGAGGAGCCAATTGCTATACAGAAACCATCGCAACATGCCACAGCTGCCGGTAAAGAGGAGACTATCAAGGACGAAAGTAAACCTAGCAATGCTGCTGAGACACCGACTGAATACCCGGAGTTTTACAAGATCCAATGCCAATTTGCTGATACGTTCCGAGGTCATGGTGCGTTGATTGAGAAGCGTATGTCCAAAACGCCTCCGGTGGGCGTGGCTGCGCGCAGGCGACCGCCTAGCCTGAACCCCACAGACTCCTCTGGCGTGGCACGCGAGGCAAAGCGAGAGCCATCCATACCATCCGTAAACATGGGTGATATACCACCAGTTCCTGCTTCTAAACAAGAGAGTATCATCGAGGCAGATCAGCCGCAGGGATCACAGCCGCTCTCGCAATCAGAAGTGTTGGGGAGACCTGACATCTATCTAAGTGATGAGCAAAAGGTCGTTTTGCACAGAGTTTTAACATCGCGGAGTAGCATTTTCTTCACAGGAGCCGCTGGTACAGGCAAGTCAGTGCTTTCTCGGTGTATCATTCAAGAACTCAAACAACGCTACACAGAGCCGGGTCAAGTTGCTGTGACGGCCACCACAGGCATCGCAGCTTGTCACATTGGTGGTTTAACCCTTCACAGCTGGGCTGGAATTGGGCTAGGCAAGGACCCTGTGGACTTAATTGTTGGTCGGATTGACCGCAATGCCGGTTCGAAAGGCCACTGGACTATGTGCAAAGTTCTGATCATAGATGAGGTTTCCATGTTGTCTTTTGACCTTCTAGAGAAATTAAACCTGATTGGCCAAAGAATTCGCGGAAACACATTACCGTTTGGTGGCATTCAATTGATTCTCACGGGAGATATGTTCCAGCTTCCTCCAGTAAACAAGGACGTGGACGCTGAAGAGACTCGGAGATACTGCTTTGAAGCAAATTGCTGGGACAATTTGATCAACAAGACGTTCAAGCTCACAAGAGTGTTCCGCCAAACTGACTCAAAATTTGCTGAGATGCTCAATGATCTCCGCTTCGGTATTGTTTCAGAAGCAGCAAACAAAGAGTTTACTGGGCTCTGCCGACCAGCAAAGGTTCCTAAAGGTATTCGAGCTACAAAACTTTATCCTCTGCGAAGAGACGTTGATAGCGCGAATGAGTCCGAGCTCAATCGTCTTGATGGCCCCACGTTTGAATACCATGCCAAGGATGAGATCTCAGCAAATGCTAGAAAGGCGGGCATCAATATGGATTACGGGCTGGCACCTAATACAATTCGCCTCAAAGTTGGTGCCCAGGTGATGATGATTAAAAATATGAACGGAAAACTTGTAAATGGATCCATTGGAAAAGTACTAGGCTTCGTATCAGAGGCTGCTTATATTCCTACTAAGGATAAAAAAGAAGCGGGGCTCGATGTCAAGGCTCTGGGTGGAACCGCTGGTGATGGATCAACAAGAAAGGAGCGTCGCATCGCCTTCTTGAGCAAAATGGACCCGCACTTGGACGACATAAAATGGCCTTGGGTGCGCTTCTTGGCTCCAGATGGCACTTCTCAGACTGTGCTGGTCAAACCTGAAAAGTGGGAAACTCGAGACACTGATGATGAGTTGCTGGCTGCACGCTCGCAAATCCCTCTCATCCTCGCATGGGCTATGTCAATTCATAAGAGCCAAGGGCAAACTCTTCCCTATGTGAGTATCAACCTTGAAAAGACCTTCGAGAGGGGCCAAGCATACGTCGCCATATCTCGAGCGACATGCCTAGACGGTCTCCATCTTGCACGCTTCAACCGAAGACATGTTCGCGTTGATCGACGCGTCGTTGAATTTTATGAGCATCTAGACGGAATCGCTGATGACGAGATTGAGCGCGCAGTGCACTACTTTGAACATGACTACGAACTCGAGGTGAAGAAATCTAAGAAAGAAGAGCCTGAGATGGTCAAGGACCTTGCTGCAATGGCCGACAACTCCAGCGACCCCGATTATATCCCGTCATCTATTGGGTCGTCTCTTCCGCATCCGCCTCCTGAGCAACAGAGTCTGAAGCGACAAACTCCCGACGAGCAGGTATTAGATATTGAGGACGGCTCAACAATCTTCAATCCTCAAGAATATTTACCGCTCTCGCATGACTTAGACCACCTTGGGCATCATCAGAAGCTCTCAAAGACCGCTCCAAACAATCCAGATGGTTATGAGGGTGAACGCGACTCCTACATTGTCCATAGTGCGGTTCAGTACTTCCCGCCACGCAGACTACCGCCGAAAAGTGGCGGGTCGGAGAATTGACTGATCTCTGAGATCGCTATTTCTTCCATTTTTTATTTTAGATATATCAAAATTACACCAAGAACAAAAGCATTAAGCGAGTTTCACAGCTTGAACTTCCAATGTCTCGAGATCAAGAAGAACAATTGTATGCGTGTCTGTAAATTTTGGCACCGATATCAGTCGCGTACCTTGTCGTACGTCTGTGGCAAACTCATCCATGTTTCCAGCGAAATAAACATGCGGCGTCTCAGTCAAAACAAGCGGATCGGTGTCCAGGTAGGGATAAGAAGGCAGCGTATCGGGTGCAGTAGGTGCAATATGCCGCCATATTAATGTGTTTTCAAGCATATCTAGCGCACTTCCAGGGCCATACTTCTGGAGGTCAATTATAGGCTGGCCACTGGATCCAAGTACAGTGATGCCACCAAAGTCGAATTTTTGAGGGTTTGTTTCCAAAGCCAGTACGTTTTCCGGAGAATCCCTTATTGCCTGTCGTGATGATGAGAACAGTGCGCGATGCAATGGCTGCTGAGGGAAGGCAACTGTCGTGGGATCAGTCTGGCCAGGCAATACATGGACTGGTAGGTAACGACTGAGTTGATACAAGACTTTATCTAGTCTTTTGAGAGACTCTGTTGATGTCGTTGCCCTTAACACACGGGAGCCAACCAACGTCTCAGATGGCTGGGTGAGCGAGTTACCACAAATGAAGAGCCTTTGCACCGTCTCAGAGATATCTTGGATTATGTTTCCTGCCATAAAATCTATCAGCAATTGATGACTGACGTCCTCGTGTTTGACATCGTCAAGCAAAAGCCCACTGACGAAAGCGATTTTACCCTTTGGCCTTGACTGGGTGGGCACCTGGGCCGGCGGTACAAAGGAAGGGAAACAGAGTCCAGAGACATGTAACAATCCTTGGCTATCCTGCGTACCCTTAATACCAACAACGCAGCCTGTAACAAGTAGAGTGGCTGATTTCTCTTGGGCACCAATAATTTCAATACGACCGTGGTCATCCTCGACAAACAGCTTGTCGTCATCGCTGTAGTACTTGTCTTCCGGAGTTGGCATCATGCCATGGTTAACTTTAACCAGATCGTCTATAATGGACGGTTTGTGGGCCAGTTCGCGAGAGATTGTGCCTTTGAACCACGCGACCTGGCCAGGGACAAGATCTAGCACGCGTTTTGCATAGGGGACGTTCCAATCTGGCTTTATATTGGGCCCCAGTAGCTGCAATCGGCTATAATATACACTGGCGTACTGCCTTGAGAAGCCAGGGACTTTTGTGAACGTTGAGTCCGCCTTGACATCTGAAATTTCACGCGAATATCCGCGCTCAGACGCGTCCACTGCGTCTGCCATGGCGTTCTGCCGAATATATATTTACGTCTAAGCAAATTTACCACGCTGCTGAATGGCCCACTGATCACGTGATATTTTTTCTAAACAAGAAACCTTTTTCTAAATGGAGATGGCTTTCGATAGTAGCTATGTAAAGCTAAGGCCAATGTTTTACAGTTTTACAATTGAAGTTATGTGCAAAAGGATATACTAATCGCGAACAGGCGGTGCGCCAATTGCCCAGCCAATGCCACTTACCAGCAGGTTTTGCAAGTCACGGGGTCTGCGCTCAGTCGGATCAGGGGTGGAGCTTGACTCTCGCTGTAAACCGTCGGACCTTGATGCGTTTGAGCTGGATTCATCAAGACTATCTGCCTCATCGATCATGGTCATTTCGTCCTCAAGTGTCTTGAACGAGCTGAGTACGGTGGGGATGTCACCTGCCGGACATAGGACAAGGCATCGGCTCAACATGCGTTGCTGAGTTTGAAGTACCGAGAATGGCCGCGGAGAGTCCCACGAACTAGAGACATACTTTCCTAGATGCAAGAAGGCGAGCCAGGCGCCTGAGTCGTCGGCAGAAGAGTCAATAAGGCGTTGACACAGCTTCAGGGCAACTGTGAAGTCATCGTTGGCTAAAGCCGTCTCCACGCACTGTTCGGCAACTTCGTTATTGGTTGGACGATTTGCTGGATCTGGACAAACTTTTTCTGCGAGTTCCATTAGTGCTCGTGGGGATTCATAGGCGTCTGGTTTAGCCGCAATTGCAAGCCTAATAATGTCGAGGGGGTTGCGCTGAACCAAAGATGCAGAGGGTTCAATTCCGTAGGCAGCACACGCTTTCGCAGCTTCTATAATTTGACTGACTTCTTTAGGAGCCGGCTTGAGCAAAGCGGCAGCGGTCTCAGCCTGTTGAAGGGTGACACCATCGGTGCCGACCTGTTTAACCAGCTTGAGAACGTCTTCCCTCAAGATTGCTTGGTCCAAGGACGAAAGCTGATGCTGTAAAAACATGAATCGAGATCCTTCCAAAGCGTATTTAATGACCTCACGGTGTACATCGTCGGAGTGCGGCTTGGTCAAAACCTTGCGCAGGATTGCGAGATCATTGTTGGTCTTCTTCCAATTCTTTTGATGTTGCAAGTAGCGAATAATGACGTCAAGTTGCACGTTTGTAGAAGCAGAGTCACGCCAGCGCACAATGTCTTCAAAAGTCTCCGGAGCAGCATTCACATCCACTAGCACCTGTGCTGCGCTGGCAATATCAGACAGAGTGGGAACTACAGTTTGGACCGTACGCCACGCTGATGGTGGGTTTGCCAGCGCTCGGATGCGAAGTGAGTCCTGAAACTCTGGAATGTCTCGAAGGGGAATCAGAGTGTCAAGCTGCTGGGTCGCCAACCACTGATCTGTCAAAATATTAAGAGTCCCAGTATATTTCGCGTAGGGCAATGCGAGCTCTGAAACTCTTTCGAGCACGTCTGCGCGAAGAGTTGATGAAGGCAGCAACATATCTAGGGCTTCCGAGTGGCCCATTGCCTCGAAGTCTGCTAGGCTGATATCGCTGCCGTCGATTTTTCTGAGCTGAGCCAAAACCTTGACTATACCAACATACCACGGGTCGGTTTCTTGTGGGTCCCAAGAAAGACTGTGGCAGTAGGCATCAGACTGGCGAAGCCTTGTTTTGATGAACTGAGACGCTGGAGTCTCGCGCCTGTCCTCAACCCAGCCCCATCGTGTGCACTCCTGCTCCACAAAACTTGAAATGGAACTAGATAGAGGCTCAGTTTTGCCTTCGATCGCGTGAGGAGGAGCAGCATGAAGCTGGGGCAGCCACTGGTTTATGGGTGCTGTGACAGGAATACAGGCTATGGCGATGGACCACGGGCTCCCGTTAGCATATGCGTCTTTATATGGTGGCCATTTTTGATTTGGCCGTATTTTGCCCGCAGCAGCATCCTCTAAAACGCCAATTGAGCTCATTTATATTGAGTGCTCACTGAGGACAGCAGAGTCGAGTAGCTATATGGATTAGTTAAGTTGTAAGCCTTTGGGGTAGGGTGAGCTTGTGACAGCCATTTCAAGCTATGGCGTTTGAGGAAAGCCATCTGAGCATCAGCGGTGCAGACAATGCATTTCGAGTTTTGAAACAAAGTAGAGAACGTGTTCGAAGTAGCCGTGGTCGTTCACGAGGTGCACAAGCCTCCGAGCTACCTGCGGCAGTTGACCGTTTGGCTGGAGTCAGGAATGCGCATCAGGCAGACAAACAGGCAGCCGAGGCTGCATCAAAAGCACTCGAATCTGATATTGCCGACCTTGAAAGCCAGATTAATGAAATTACAGGTGAGCTGGATGAAGTACAACAGAGCGCCAAAAGCGACTTAGCTCGCCAGCTTCTGGATGAACTCACTGAAACCCCCCACAGAATCCCCACGCGTGGTCGATATGTTCGATTAAATAGGACTCGTGCCCAGCTCAAAGAGGATCTAGTTGATGCACAACGTGCCACAGAGCTGCTTGCTCGAAAAATCGCTGAGTCTAAGGAACGAGCCCAGGCGCGAGAAGCGACGGCAAGAGAAATCCGGGAAAAGACTGAGGAGCTATTGAGTGCATTGGCACTACCGAAGAAAACTCAAGAAGAAGTGAAGGAAGACGAATTCCTTCTCAGAACTGCCAGACGCCACGAGGCAGCTCGGACTTGGGTGAGGTCAAACCTGGACAGGGACGAAGTTAAACAAATGGACCGTGAGCGTGGTGATCGCAGGGGCAGAAAAGGTGATGATCGAGGTGGCCGGCGACGAGACGGCCGTGATGGCCGTGATGGCCGCGATCGACGTGATGACCGACGAGATAACCGTCGAGACGACCAAAATGATAGAGATAATGGCCGTCATAATGACGGTGCTAATGAAAGAAGTGACCGCCGTGACGACCGTCGTG
This sequence comes from Wickerhamiella kurtzmanii, assembly GCA_030572965.1. Taxonomy (NCBI): domain Eukaryota; kingdom Fungi; phylum Ascomycota; class Dipodascomycetes; order Dipodascales; family Trichomonascaceae; genus Wickerhamiella; species Wickerhamiella kurtzmanii. Next base: position 135,004 of record JAJMCK010000024.1, on the reverse strand, counting down.
ACGACCGGCGAGATGACCGCCGCGATGACCGCCGCGATGGCCGACGCGATGACCGCCGTGATGACCGCCGTGATGGTAGACGCGATGGCAGACGCGATGGCAGGCGTGACGGTAGGCGCGACGACCGACGTGACGACGACAGACGCGACGGCCGAGGCGATGGCCGAGGCGATGGCGGGCGTGTACAAAAGGATGGTGGTGGACGACGGCGCAATTTCGGACGCCAGAGATCACGTAGATAGGGTATTAACGAGCTAAATAATCGATGCACTGCGGGCAGGACGACGAGGAGAGCTGGAGTCACCAGCTGATGCACTCTGGGAGCCCGCGGGGATTATGAACGATGCAAACGGTCGTGCCGGGAAGGTGAAGGCACGGCCGAATTCGGAGGTTTGAGACGCGGTCTTGCGGTGACGAGTTCGTGGCTCGAGATGGCTACGGAATCGTGAGAGCTCGCGCTCTCGGCTGTTCTGGTGGGAGGTGTCGTTCATCTCGACGTAGTTCTGGGGCTGGCACCTGTTCATGTGCAATTCAAAAAAGCCCGAATAACCACCGTCGAGAATCACAATGTCCGGGTAGCTTAGCTGCGGATACGATTGATAGTTACGTTGACGGTCACATCGACGAAGATGAGCAGCCATGATGGGCCCACGGTAGGCAGAGTACTCGCAATGGAATACAAGCAGACTGCGGCTATCGAGGCCAGCCTCGGGGCCGCCGAGAAGCAGCTGCTCGAGCTTCGGCTTGGAACTGATATTGACTGCGCCCGAGATGTGGCCGCCTTCGTACTCGTATTCGAATCGGCAATCAATCACCCGCACGGTATCAAAAACGTGGGCATAACTGCCATCGAGCAAGGCGCACAACGTCTCGTGGGTGATTCGTCGGAACGGGTCCTGCCGTACCGTGAACGTGGGCACCTCACGAGTTCGTTTGGAGATATACAGCGCTGGGTCCTCGAGGGAAGAACCAGCACTGGCGTCACCCAGTTGTTCGTGCAACATCTGCTCAGGAGTTGCAAACATGCTCTGGGTGCGACGAACTTTCGATGGCGGAGGCCAGCACAAGCTCGAGAGCTTCTCTGAGGGGTGTCCACTTGCAGGGTTGTGCAAGCGGATATCAAAGGAGGAGCGATGGGTTTTGTAGCGGCGCGAGTCGACCGGCGATGCGTCTAGGGGTCCGCCATCAAACGAGGAAGAAGAAGAATACATGGAACCGCCATAAGGGCTTCCATTGACCAGAGAAGGCACACGCTGGTATCCAACACTGGCTGCGGGACGAGCAGGCAGGGCCGGGCCAAAGTGAAGGCTGGGCACTGGCTTCCTCCGAATGCTGTGGGAGCGAGTTGACGGCTGCTGCCTCTTATCGCTATCCCTGGGCGTTGGTTCGTCGTCGGTCATAGTTGCATCAGTATCAGTGCGAGATGCCGGGAAGGTTATTGTCGAAGATACCACGGGCTGTGCCTCGACGGGAGGAGGTAACAATGGCTGCGGCGGGAGCACGGCTGGAAGCTGCTGGACCTGCTGAGCTCCTGGATGGGTTGCCAGTGGTTTACATGGAGTGATTTCTCGTAGTGGTTCTTGATAGTTTGGCTTGAACAATGAGCTTGCACCAATATGGAAGTTCTCGCGCATGTCAACCGCGAGGTCACCTACCGAGGCTACCTTTTGACGACTGCGCGCGCGGGACTCGACCATGTTCACGCTGATGGGAGACAACAGCGTCCGAGGCAAAGGAGGATTGCTTGAATCTGGTAGTGAATTCCAAGAGTCTCTGCCAGATGATGATAGAAAAAATGATGATGAAGAAGAGTCCACAGCTTGCAACCGTCTGGTTCGAGGTCGGTTTGGTGATTGTGAAAGTAGAACTTGTGAAGTTGACATCTGAGTTGTTGAAGTAGAATCCAAAAATACTTCTTGCCGTGATTCAGTACTCTGGCCTATCCTTGACAACTGAACCAGGTTTTGACCGTCTCTATCCTCGACAACAGCCGAGTCAACAGCCGTCTCGCTGGTTGCCATGGTAGCACAAAGCACAAAGCACAACTACGAGTTAGAAACTTGATAGTGTTTCAGTTCAGTTGTTGTTTTGGTTAAACTTTGTACAGTACCAAGAACAAAAGTTTTATGGAGTTGGAGGTTGGTTTGTATTTATTTTCCTATTGCTTTTTTCTCAGCTCCCTTCAACCATGCAACCTTGCCCTGTCACACTAATCCCTTCCCCCTTCCCCTATTTTATTTATTTATTTATTCAATTCCCCATTAGGCGCCGTCCTTAGAACTGACGAGAGTCTTAGCCCAGAAGCGTAGTAAGCACACTCCACCCACTCCACCACCTTAGCTGCCTGCCAAAATGGCACACGCGTTCGAACCGCTTGACGGGCACGCTGAGTTAAGCCCATACATTTTCAAGTGGTGTGCCCACCATTGGCAGCAGTAAAGAAGCTGCTGTACAAATTATTATTTCGACCGTTGGAAAATATGGGGCATGTCGATGCAGGTGGGAAACGAGATGTCAATATCTTGCGCTCAGGCACATGCATTTCAATGGCCATGGACCGATGCCGGGCGTGATCCCGAGAATGTTGCGCTTGTTTGCCCTGGAGGAAAAAAGCCTAAATGATCCTCTGCCCGGTATGCAGATCAGGTATCAGAGCCATTGAAAACGGCATTGCCCTGATTTGGACTCGGGCTCGGACCCATGCAATTGCAATTAATCCAAGCGAGTCAATTTACTCCGATATTTGGTTTGTAGTTCAACAAAGTTACCTAGTGATAATACCAATTTAGTTAGTATTCAGTCTCGTGTGTATCGCTTGTGTGGGGGTGGTTAAGGGGGTGCCCACCTCGATACCAGCAAGCATACGACACTTTGAACTTAGTTTACAAGCTTAGATCTCGCGTGGTGGTACGCCCACATATTACCGGCCGGAATCGACACGAAACGCGTCGCGCGAATATGTTTGACACAGTGGGATAGCAAGAGAACATTGTGCATGTCGAATATGTTCTGAACCTAAAAGAAAAAAATGCCTGGAATGCCTGTTTTCTTTACATGTGAACCCACACGGTTTCGTGCCAAGGAACGTGCCCTTGGTTGAACCTTACCTAACTAGGTAAGTCTGTGCTTAGACCCTAGCCCGAGTCTGCATCCTCATGCACCTCGTTGATATCAAGTTGAGGCATGCGGGGGACCCACACGGCCGCTCAGGTGTGCCAAACAATCCTCACATATAACCACAACTATTTGTATGAAAAATGCTTGCTGAACCATCTAACTACAACTTCCGAACCTCACCTCGCGACTCAGCCTCCGACAAAACCTGGGAATAAAACTGGCACGCGTCGACGCGTTTATACGTCGCAGGGGGGGGGGGGGACCCGGCTATACTTGCATAAACCTCATGCAGATATGTGACTAAGCATGTATGCCGCACCAAAGCTCAAGCTTCGACCACAACACACAAACTGCGCGCACGGGCGCGCGTTTACTCCACGAGCGCGCGCCATGCGTGTTATTGTTTAGATTAGCATTGAACATCTGACGCAAGATCAAACTTTAACGTTAAAAACGTATACTGATAGCGGCACGTTTGTTGACCGCAGTCCCGCGTGCGTGCCTGTCACCAATATTTTGATGCTCGGAATTTACATATTTGATTGCTACAACTCCAGCCTCAATCTAAAATTTTATATGTGCATGCTCATTTCTTTCAGGGCATAGTCGAGTGCATAACTTGACTCCAATAATTCTTCCGTGCGGGCCATGTGTCGACGGTTGTAGGGCTGAATACTTTCAAATAGTTTCATAACCTGATAAGTCCATAGACGCTCGGCTGGCTGCTCGCGGAGAATTGCATTAAGGATCGTCTGTGCCACAACACTGGTGCGTGCAGTTGTGTTCCAGTCCCGCACGCGTTCTAACAGCCGCACAAGCTGCTCTTCCTCCAAATTAGCCACGACAGTATCCACAGCCTTGAGTCCCGTGATTGAGTCTGGTTCCTGGTGGTCTTGGACTTCTTTAAACAACCTCAAAAGTCGGAATGGGTGATTCAGTTTAAGGGCAAGCTTAACTGCCTTGTCCCACTCGGCATTGCGTACGCTATTGTCAAGATCCTGCTTGAGCTCAAGGTCTGCCTCTGCCTCCTTGTCAATACGCTCTTGCTCCTCTTCAGAGTAGTCTTGCCAGGTGTGGATCACTCCATCACCGCCTCCACTAATCAACTGGCTGGTGCCATCAACAGTTTCAGCTGCCAGAGCCCACACTTTATCTTCATGGCCGTCCAGCGTCGCCAATGACTCTCCAGTGCGTGTCTCCCAGATCTTGATGAGACCATCACCGCCAGCACTGGCAATATAGTTACCCTTGTTAATATAAGGTACAACCTTAAGCACAGAGTTTGTGTGTCCCTCAAATGTTCTCAAGCACGAAAAGTCGTTCAAGCTCCATTGTCGCACAGTCTTGTCTCCGGATCCAGAAATAACAGTGTTTTCGGGTGCAAACTTGACATTCCATACTCCACGACGGTGACCACGCAATATGCCAACTGTCTCGCCCACATCTACGCGCCAAATCTTGATCGTACGGTCTTGTGAGGCAGATGCAAAATAGTTGTTGTCTTTCGACACATCAACACTGTTGATATCCTTGTCGTGGGCCTTACGGGTGTATTCGGCATTACCATCGGCATCCCATTTCTTGATAGTGAGATCCTGAGAGCCCGTAATTACAAACTTGGGCAGATTATTGTTACCCTTGGACAGAGACACAGCGCCGATAGATCCAGTGTGGCCCGTCATCACGAGCTTGCACTCACCAGTGCGGGTGTCCCACAACCTTGCCTCCTTGTCCTTGCCAGCAGAGACAAGCCATCGCCCCAAGACATCAATGGCAATGACAATGTCTGTGTGGCCAGTAAGAGAGGTAAATTCAAGTGGCTTCTCCCAGCCAACAAGGCGGATCTCGTGTGAATTAGTTGCAATGGCAAACTTGGTGCTTCCCTCGAGTGGCTGCAAATCTATAACTTCGCCATGGTTCATTGAAAGTGTGCGCAATATTGAAATCTTGCCACTCTCGCTATCGACATTGACATCAAGAATGGTTTGGTCAGAGAACACAACCAACAAACGGTTGTCTTCTACCTTGATGACCTCACGAACTTCAGCCTCGTCAGAGCTAGTCTTCCATTCAGACTTGACAGCTCCGTCCAAACCCCAGATTTTGAGGCCTAGTGGGACACCTGTATAAATGTGACCAGCAACAAATCCTGTAGCCTCGACTTCCTCCATGACAGGAAGGGTCGCTACGACCTCATTTCCCCTATAAATAGACACCACCTTGTCGCGACCACCACTAATAAGGGCATCGCCTTTACTAGTCCAAGCCACAGACCTCACGGTATTTACATGGTTCGTCCATACCTTAATACACTTTGCATTGACGAGATCCCAAACCCTGACCTTTGAGTCCTCGGAGCCTGAAGCCAGGAACCAGTTTGAAGACCCTAATTGTCCGTAGAAACTGAGAGCAGAAATCGGTCCAGCGTGGCCCTTGAGGTTGTGGGTGAGGTGGTGAGCGCGCAAATCCCATACCTTGACTGCACCCTCTGAACCACCCGTGGCCGCCAATGTCGACGTGGAATCGATTGTCAACGCGAGGACAGCAGATTCGTGAGCCTTTGGGAATGTGTGAATCTTTTTCTTTGTTTCGAGTGACCAGATATGAAGCTGCAACGATCGTGACGCTGCAACAACCATCGACTGGTCTGGAGAGATCGCAATCGCAGAAATCGTCTCACCATCGCTCGGGAACGAGGCAATCCGCTCTCCTGAATTTATATCTGTGACAATTAATGTCTCATCAAGAGATGAAGCCAAAAGCGAACCCACTACGGATACGGGGCCGCCCGAATTAATCGGCTCCAACGACTTTGTCGCCTTGAATAGCATGCCGAGTTTTTAAGGCTTAGGTAATTTTTTTCAAGCCGGGGCTAAATTTCCATCCCAGAGCTCGAATCTCGTGATCATCTAACCTGAAATTTCACTTATCAGCCCAGGCAGCTAAAACTTCAGAGTTGAAGCTTTCACAGCTTGATGAGAGCTTGTTAAATTTACTTTATTCTTAGTTTATCCATCACGGTATCACGCGAATTCATCGATAACCCCTTAATTTAAGATTGAACCCACGCCCAAACGAAATAATCGCCACTCAAAACATGCCCATGAAATCGAATCTTTCACTTTTTAAAACCAAATAAATGTCTATTCTTATTCTGGGTCGTTTTAAGTGCTTATACATGATAGAGGCTGAGGCTCCCGTGGCGGGGTCAGTGCAGATCTCATGAGCCCTTATGATAGCCCGAAAAATCCGTATGTCGCGACGTGCTTACTGTTATTATTTTAAAAATCGTAACATCAGCCCACACTGAACACGAGTCTAAACAACGAGATTTGTGAATTGATAACAGTTGGCAGACGCGCCGTTTATCGTTTGGTTTATATACAAATTTGTTTGATCGGTTTCTGATTGTTTCAAAATGAAGTTCTTCTGGTTATTTGCATCTCTGCCCGTGATTTACGGCGTCCTCAAGGGCCTCGAGTGCCTCATGCTCCAGTACCTTCCCCGTCATTATGTATTCCAGGCATCTGAGCTCCAGGTTATTGTGAAGCAGGCTTTGGACGGCCTCGATATTGACGCCTCTGCCCAGGCAGTCATGGACCGCGTGCACAGTGGCCTCAAGGAGCGCTACCCCGACTACATTGCCGACTACACCGACGAGGACTGGGTGTTCAACAATGCCGGCAACGCCATGGGTACTATGGTCATTCTTCACGCATCCATCTCCGAGTACCTGATCTTCTTCGGTACTGCTATCGGTACTGAGGGCCACACTGGTACTCACTTCGCCGACGATTACTTCACCATCCTTTACGGTGAGGAGCGTGCTGCCCTTCCCAGTGCGAGCGTAGCCGAGAAGTACCTTCCTGGTGACCAGCACCACCTGCCTTATGGCGTCAACAAGCAGTACAACATGCCTGCTGGCTCCTTCGCGCTTGAGCTCGCCCAGGGCTACATTCCCACCATGCTGCCATTCGGCTTTATCCAGGTCGCTACCTCAACTCTTGACCTTGCAACTGCCTACAAGACCACGAAGCTCACTGCGCAGCAAATGATTGGCAACCTTCTCAAAGGAAAGTTCTAAAGCTTTTGTATAACCTATGTCACGGCTTAAATGGCTGACCGCCGAAATTTCGTTCTCTTTTGAGGGCCAGCCCATCAATGGCCACCCCAACTCCTACTGTAAAACGAATACAACTTACGACTGTTTTTGACAAAACATTTAGATCGCGAGGCGCTGTGCTCTACTCAAAAGCAACACGCGTCGAATAGGTGCTCGACTTGATCATAACATATGCCTTAATTGGAGATCTCGATGTACCCAAAACTTAAACCCAGATCTAAAAAAAAGTTTGGAATTCTTTTTAACTTAGTCTAAGTAAAATCCCGGATTTTTCCACTGGCCTATTTCTAAATCACTTCATTTGTCTGGACACGCCAAACCTCTCGATATCACCGAGTCGGTTACTAATTCCCTTTTGAGCGTACTTCGACCTGACCATCACCACGAGTGTCCACAGACCTGTTTTTGGCTCCACAAACATTTGAATTGACGTAGGCGAAATCTGAGTGGCCCGGTGCTATGCATTTCGGTACTACGCCTGAGGGGCTGGCGGGCATCGCCCGGGAGATTGAATCGTCAGGTCAGTGGAGAGGATTCCTGTCTCCACAGGAATATAAGCTTATGGCTGCCGCGTTAGAGGCTGGGCCGGAGACTTGGGATCTATTCATCAATGGCAGAATTCCCTGTCAGCTTCAAATCCAGCATCCGGAGGATTCTAAAGAAGAGCAGCAAGTGGTGGATGTTGATTCTCTCACTCTCGCGTTCCGCATCCGCTATATGCTATGGGACAAGGGCATGGCAGGCGTCGAAAGCTCATCTGACACGCCTGAGGCACCAAAGGTAGAGGTACCCAAGCAACAACCATCCTCTGTTCTAAGAACAGATCAGGATGCCGATGGCGATGACGATTATGATGATGGTGATGGTGACGACGACTCAAATATGGCTGTGGACAAAGGCGTCCCCAAAGTGCTTGTTGTTACTACTACCGAACTCGAAAGTGAACCAGATGCTCAGGGGCCCCAACAAGCTCTCCAAAACTATAACAGAGCCTATCACACCTTCGAGAGCGATCGCGACTTTGTGCAAAAGTTTGAACAGCTGGAGGCGAGCGATCGTAAAGTTGAGCGCGGCCAGAGCAAGTCTGGACAAGGCGCCATGTCTTCCGCAGCAGCACAATTTGGAGCAGCTAACTTGAGCTTGAAGCATCTCCTTGCAACGCTCGAGTCACGACGCGATGAGACTCCCATCACCGATGTTGAGCTGCGTAACCTGATCAGCGATGTGCGAAAGAATCGATCCAAATGGGCCTCAGAGGACCGCTCAGGACAAGAAGAGCTTTATGAAGCTTGTGAAAAGGTTGTCCTGGAGCTTAGAGCGACAACCGAGCACTCTACGGCGTTCTTGAATAAAGTCAACAAGCGCGATGCTCCAAACTACTACGAGATCATCAAGCACCCGATGGATCTCAACACTGTGATGCGCAAGCTAAGAGCATTGCAATACAAATCAAAATCCGAGTTCGTTGATGATTTGATGTTGATCTGGAATAATTGCCTAACCTACAACTCGGACCCGACTCACTTTTTGCGTGCTCATGCCCTGGCAATGCGCAAGAAAACACAAGCGCTCACTCAATTAGTTCCAGACATCACCATCCGAGGCCGTGAGGAAGTGGAAGCTGAGGCAAAAGCGGAGGCTGAGGCTGCCGCGAAGGCCGCAAATGCGACCTCTAGCAAAGCACAGACTAGCAGCCGCGCAACCGCCGGCAAAGGCATGAAGCGCAAACTGCAGTCAAACTCTGAGTCTGCCAATGGATCTGAATCGGAACACAAAGATAAATCTGCAAAGACCGACTCATCCGAAACTGACGGTCATAGTACAGCTCCCTCGAAAGATCCCGAGAGCAACGGAAGCAATCACGAGACTGACACTACCAAATCTAGCGATGGTGCTGCCAACGGTCACAAAGATGAAGAGAAAGCAGACTCGCATGAGGACGCTGCGGCTGAAGAAGAGGAATCAGATGATGATGCTGCTCCAGTCATTAGCACGGAAGAACAAGAGCCATACCAACCACCAGACGTTGAAACCACCCTCTGGCAAAGCGTAACCAAAAAGAGGCGATTAGCCTATTTGTCTCGTCGTAAACGTCTGTTTGGAGAATCTGGACTCCAAAGAGATGCTCCTACACCTGTGCGAAGGCCAATGGCGATGCTTCGTTTCCAAAATGCTCTATCAGACACAACACCATTCATCACCAACAACAACTCAGTAATGAACTCGACCTCCGCAGCTCAGATTGACGAGGATGAACCATTTTTGGTTGAGTATGAGGTCATGTCGGGAATCCCTGCCCAGCCGCTAAGTGACCCCATAGCAGATCTCCCCTCAGTACCAGAAGGGGGCGAAGAAAGTCTTCCTCCTAATCGTTATTTGACTAAAGGCGTGGTTAGCGACGCAGTCGACCGTAATTTGAATGAGATGCAGGACATCAGAAGGCTTTGCGCCAAAATTCTCCTTATCAGAGACATGCAACAAAATCCAGGCTATCCTGTTAGCGCAACGTCGGCTCTTAGCGATTTCCCTGCGATCTCTAATCCTGAGCCGTCAATAAGTTCTCAGCTTCCAGGCGCGCAAACGTTGTACCGCCCAGCTGCAACTGCCGAGATGCGCAGAATTGCCGCAAAAATGGGGATGCATGCTGGTTTTGAGGTCACCCACCGTGCAGCTATCGATACTCTGGCCGAAATTGGCGGTGACTATTTAACCAAACTCGGTGAGGTGCTTGTAACCAATCTCGAAACAGTGAACTCTAAGGCAAGTCATGCAGACGTGCTGAAGGGATCACTCGAGGAGATGGGTGTGCCCAAGTTGGACTCCTTGATGCGACACCTGAGCGATGACATCTTCAAACAGGGCCGTAGGCTCCATGAATTCAAGCAGAAGCTAACCCATAACCTTGGTGAGCTTCTTCGGCCTGAAATCGAGAAATACAAGGACGAGCAATTCCAAGACAACAGCGATCAATTCGTCCTTGGACAGTTCAGCAACGAGCTTGGCGATGATTACTTCGGATTCAAGGATATTGGCCTTGACAAAGAGTTGGGCGTTGCAAATATCGCCATTCCCTTCCATTTGCTACAGCAGCGTCTTGCATCCGAAGCTGTTTCCGACGTTGGGCCAGTCACTGCCAGCCGACGAAAGGGCCCATCGATTCCTGCATACCCAGCTCCCACTCGAGACTATCTGCCACACATAATAGGTCTGCTCCGACCGTCATTTGCTGAATACATACTATCACCTGATGACGCTGAAAAGACAAAGACAGGCACTGCAGGGAACGCAGCTGCGCCAAGAACTAAGGTACCTGCCTCTGGCAAGCTAGCGGCCCGCAAACACCATATAGACAAGGCATTTATACGGCGCGCACCTATCATTGAGGAGCCCGAACCTGAACCTGAACCTGAGCCCGAACCTGAGCCCGAACCTGAGCCTAAGCACGAATCAGAGTCGAAGTCGAAAGCACAAACTGAATCAGACGCTAGGGATGCACCGAGCTCAGGTGCTGCGCCATCAACAAACCAAGGACCAGAAGCAGATGTGTCTGCCACTGGCGATGCTAGTGGCATTGACAGCCTGTTTTCAGCAGACACCTTGGATCCAGCAGAGACTAAACCGACTGAACTGAGCACCAAGACTCCTGCCCTGGACGCTAATCCCCCTCAATCCCGAGATGGAGCGAAGCAATCAGAGGCTGGAGCGGCATCGCCGCCGGCGCCTTCAGTTGATGCTGGCGATGTTTCTGGAGGGAGCTTATTCCACGAGTCACCAGAACCCGAGTCAGTTAAGCCGTCGCTGGACTTTAACCCTGCTATGGAAACTGCCGCGCTTCAAGCGGGTATGAATGATGGTCCTGTCGGCAGTCTTATGCTTCAGACTATCGACCCCGGTGATGACACAAAGGCAGAAAAGGATGAGCTGGCTGGTGACGACATGGACAATCCGCTGGATGATTTTGACTCGTTTATGATGCATTAATCGAATGGACTAAGTTTAAATAATTTTAGATCACGCCCAGCAATTCAAAAATTTTGGCTTGATAGACATGTGTGATGGAGTTCACAGCTCTTGGTGGATATGCTCGAAGATTTCCTCAAGTTGATGCACAGGGCCCTCTCCGTCGCCGCTGAATTCGGCGACAATTTCCTTGTCGAGGTATTCTACAGAAGCTTTGTTTGACCCAACTTCCTCCTCGTAAATAAGCCGCTCTTCAGCAACTGCTTCCTGATCCGTCTCAGTGTCAATCACAATCTTTTGATCGACTTCTTTCACAACAGTTTTGCTGCCAATTTCATGTTGAGGCTTACTGTCGACATTACCATGGTCAACAATTCCGTTCACATCAGGCACAGATAATTCTAGTGATACACCAAGTGACCCACTGATCGCTCCATCGTGCTCACTCTGAGGAAACAGGGTGTTAAAGTCCTCTAGATCCATCATAGCCTCAGCTAGTAAGAAGTCTCCTACGCTTTCTGTAATCTCCCCATCTACTGGGGAGCAAGTGATATTATTGGTGACAATCGTAGCTTTTTGGAACTCTTTGAGAGAGCACAGAGCTGATGATAACACTTTCGCCTCATACATGCAAATGCCAGTCTCCACCACGCTGGCAAGTTCAGGCCAGGTGCGATCAATTGTTGGATCGCAGTAGTATACCACATCGATTTCTCTGGGACGGCCGGTGATATCACAGATATCACCATCGGCGAATTTCTTTCGTAGTACCACGCGATTATCGCGGACATCAGAGTCAACGAAGTATAATGAACCTTGATCCTGGCCAAGCTTAAAGTTCATCCCGTCCTGAACTTTTGCCATACCTCCCTCGGGGGTATAGTACGCCTCTAGTTGATAGATTGATCCTTTCAAGCGATCGAAATGATAGGTCCAGAACAAATCTCGGAAGAAGAGCTGAGGGTTCCCATTCTGGGTAACCAATTCTGCGGCGGCTTTAAGTAGTGCCTTGTCGGTAATGGGTGTCTTTTGCACGGGTTCAGAAACATTTGATGGAAGATGGCAGATGAAGGGCAAGGAGTCTGCTAGTTTGATTTTGATAGACTCTCTTGCATCTGAGTCTTCTGGGGGCTGATGGGCGAACTTGATCCCATAGTACGGCTGGCGAAAGATTTCAGGGATATTTATACTGAACACAGCATCTTCGGAAGCTTCAGAAGGCACAATTAGCGCCGACAGTGCAGCAAGAGCTGAAAATCGAAGTCGCATTCGCTACCACTTGCTGGACAATGCGCTCGCTAGTCGCTCAATCTGAGAGAGTCTGTATATGCTGACGACGGAGAGTTTGGAGTACCTACATCACGTGATTATCGATATCTCTATTATCGGCTCAACAAGCATTTCAATTCATCTGTGATTTGTTTGTGCGAGAAATAAACGCAGCCTGTACTGACCTATGGTGATGACAACTCTCAGTACTTTGCTGTAATATCGTAAACCATGCAACAGTAGTTAAATAGCACATACTGTACCACTCAAACGCTATGCTTCTGTGCCATCTTATTATATCACGTGATGCACTTTGACAAACGGTTCCCTTTTTTTCCCAGCTGTCGACTGAATTGAATTTCCAAGTCCTAGTGATCGGAAAAGAATGCGGATCGCCAACGCTCGCATTCGCGAGGCAGTACTAAATGGCGTGCCTCCAACCGGTCCTCCAACCTTGAAGAGCCGATGGGCTAGAGCGCGATACATCAGTCCTATTGGCATCAACGAGGCGTTCACAGAAGCTATTAAGCTTGTCAACAAGGATGCTGAAAATTACCGTACCCAGGCAAAGGCCTTTCCAGCAGGCGCTGAGCAAGACCGTCTTTTGACGAAATCCGAGCTCCATAACCCCGAGGTCAAGTACAATCACTCTGTGGGTGCTCTTGATTTGTCTCAACCCGTGTACCGTTACCTCGCCAGGCGCGACTGGGCTGCTCACGACATGCTGATTCTCATGCAGAGATTGGAGCAGCACCATGTGATTCCCGATACTATGCCAACACTCGACCCTCGCGCAGAGGTGAAGCTTAAGTTCCTGACCCCTACGAGCCACTGGCTAGAGCCTGGTAAAGAAGTGCAAAACGCTGTGTGCGAGCGTTTACCCCAATTACAGATTCGCGACTTCAGTTTGAACTCTAGCAATATTGCTGATGGTCTTTACACAGTTCTAATCGTGAACCCTGATGTTCCAGATCTTGAGACGGATTCGTTCAAGACTGGTCTTCACTTTGCAGCCACCAACATCTCTGTCACTCCCGACAAGCCTTTGGTCGACTGGTCGAAAGCAGACATTCTCTCTGATTATATTCCTCCGCATCCCGAGAAGAATGCTCCTGCTCAACGACTCTGTGTTTGGGTGTACAAGCAGAACGGCAAAGTTGCACAGCCGGAGCTCGGCAATAAGGAAGCCTTCGATATTCGCAAGTTCGCTCAGGGGGCCGGCCTCGATGCCGTTGGTGCGCACTTGTGGCGCGTCTCATGGGATTCTTCGACGCCGCAGATAATTGAAAAGTATGGTCTGCCAAAGGGTGAAGTTTACTTCCGGGCAAGAACCATGAAGCCTGAAGATGCACTCTTGCACATCCGTCACCGAAAAGAGTGGATGCAAATGATGGAGAAGGACAAGAATGCCCAGTCTTAAAGAAAAAAAGTAGAAGCAGAAACAGTAGATTAAAACAATGTACATATTTGAAGTCTACGGTAAGCTGTAAAATCAGTGGTGGTTGTTTTTTTTAGTCTTTGATTTGTGTTTTTTGTCTTGTTCCTCTTGCAATGACTGGTTCATATGTATAACATTAGCTACAACCGAACGAAATCTGGTCCAGATCTGATCCGAAAAAAAGGGGGAGTTGACAAAATCCAATAAAGTTCAATGTCCGATCTGATCCGCGACCATTTCGGGAATGTAGATTTTATAGTGGATCAGACACGCATTTAAAGAGCAGCAATCTGCTGCTCAATGTACTCAACGGGATCGAACTTAGGATCATTGATATCAGCAACAGCGGCGCCAGTAGCCTCCTTCTTGGGATGCAGTCTGCGGTACTCCGCACGGGCCTCCTCAATGAGCTTGGCCTTCTTGTCGAAAGCAGACTGGGCACGGTGTGCGGCAGCTGTGTTAGCGAGCGTGCGGTCGTGAAGGAAACCGTAGGCCACACCGCCCACGAGGGCAGACCATCTCAAAACGTTGAAAGCAGGGGATACCATTGGTGTTCCGGTGTCTGGTGGACAGTGATTGGAAAACTCTCGGGAAACAAGAGTTACGTCAGTGTCCCCCGAGGTTGGTCATTGGTGCCATAAGCGTTTAGGCTGGTCGGAAGGGGGCCCAGTGCTTGTTTACATGGGAGAAGGCTAAACCAGAGTTTTTGAACACAATAAACACAAGAAGGAATCTATTTAGAAAATAAAAGAGTTCATTTTAGAATTTCAATAGAAAAAATAAGAGTATTCAATGTGCTAAAACTTCTATAGCTAAATTAAAACAGATATACCTATACAAGCACCAATTCTGATTATTACTCTCCCAACTCGGCCAGAAAGTGCACGAGCGATACCTATACAAAATGAGACTCGCGGCCGTATTTTCAGCTTTCCTTGCAACTTCTTCAGCTACATTTATTGCTATCCAGGACGCTGCTGGTGTAACTACTCCTCTCAGTAGTATCCATGTATCCGAGACGGGCGAGGCCCAGCTCAGACCAGTTTCAGACCTTACGTCTCTACCCCACGAGGCTTGTGCGGGTGTGATTGATTCTCACAACAAATTCACCTGCCATTCCCTATTTAATTTCAAGGACTCAGAATCGATTGGCTTCAAAGTGTTTGTCGACGAAGACGGCGACGTGCTTCACGTTAATGCAGTCCCCCACAAGAGCGGCGTAGAGGTGGTGAAACCAAAAGATATTCCGGCACCATCACTTAAATCGAGCTCAAAGAAATCTCAAAAGGCAAATGAGTTCACTACTGGTGCTAATGATGACGCCAATGCTGAAGAAGAAGAAAAATCATTTTTCCAGAAATATTGGTACTACATTGTGCCATTGGGACTTGTTCTCATTGTCAATTCTGGTAATGCTCAACCGCAACAAGGCTAATCAAAAATGTATCCAGGTTTAACCAGAAGAGAGCATCTAAAAGCATATGAAAATGATCGCATTGTATCTATGTCGAAACCAGATTTGATTATGAACATTGTCGACTCACGCAAAACCAATTCGGGGAGCCCCGCAAATACGCGCGAGCCCGCAATTGCGGAAGGACCCGTTGAAAAAGAGCTCTCATTGCATGTTAATCAAATTGTCAGTTCAGCACAAAGCATTAAAAGCGATTTGCCCACTGCCATTGCTGAAGCAGTGCTATTTGCAGGCGCCCTATTGCTGAGCTGGTCTAGGGCAATTCCCCGAAATGAAACGTCAAATGCCGTCTTGAAGATAGCCCTGGTAGCCGGCTTTTTGGTGCTATACCCTGCCTATGGAACTTTGACTATTGCAGCGATTATTATCTATTATTTCAGCTCCCGACGGCGCTAATTTTTTTAGTTTCTTTTTCTATTTCTTTATTTTCTATTTAAAATGGCACCTCGGGAAAGCCCCTTTCGCCCTATCCCTACCTCCATGCTTAAACTTGGATATCTAGGAGAGGCTCTAAGGTGCTGACGCTATCAAACTGCTTGCCAGGCTGTGTGGCTTTGCATGCGTTCAAACCCAGTTATTACCATATACAAATGGAAAGTAAACGTATCGTGAGCTAACTAGCTACAGAACATGTGTTGAATAAAAAGCAGAACTCTCTTTTTTTTGAAACAATCGCCCTGTCCTGCCTGTAACCCCAAGCACAATTTTTGTAACTTGTTTCTGTTCTAGTCATTGAGTTCGTTTTTGGCCTCGCAAGTACTACCTTCACATGATTGGCATTGAGAGAGTTAAGCAGCAGCTCGTACAGCTCAAAGATGCAATTAAAGAGCAGAACCGACTCGAACTACTCGACTTGGAACCAAGTGAACAGGAGCTTGATGATCTCGCGTACCTCTTAGGCGCAATTAAGAATAGCATTGAGATGTTATTGCCACAGCCTGAAGCTAAACAGCTTGCAGAGGAGTATAGCACCCTTCTCAAGGAGGTTGAGTCGTTACCAATTGACACTGAAACGTTCAAGATCGTGGAGAAGGCTCCCAGCCCCGAAGTTGAGTCTCTCAAAGGCTCGCTTCGAAGCTCACAGTCTCCCACACGCCGTAGTAGTTCACCTATTGAGTCGACATCGACTGTTCAGAAGAAAGTGAGATTCACTGATACGTACAGGGATAATCCTGACGAGGATGAACCACCAACAACTCAACATTCTGCCTCTGGGGAGTATCAGACTTCTGTATATGCTTCATACGATGGCAACCAGGAAATGATGTTTGATCAGGACCGTCGCCTGGATGAACTCTCCAGAAGTGTCGGACGATCACGACAACAGGCCACTGAAATCAATGGTGAACTAGGAACTCATATCGATATTTTGGACGACCTTGAGGCGCAAACAGACCGGTCTGATGGCCGTCTGAGTACTGCCCGCGCGAGGGTTGAAAGCTTCAACCGCAAAGCACGGGAAGGCGGCTCCGCGATGATAATTTTTTGCCTGGTGATCATTTTGCTCATTCTACTTATAATATAGCACAGCCTCACAGCTGTGCACGTTTTTAACGCCAGTATTTGTTTTATATTTTTTTCTTATCCTAATCGATAATTTATAACGACGCAATCACTCCCTCAAGCTGTACCTTATCCCATCGGATGTACTTGTCAATGTTCTTCGTAAAGTCACCTCCACGATGCTTGTCATAGAATCGGCCGTACAGAGGAACGAGTAGCTTGCGGATCTCGTCAGAGATCTTCTTTCTTAATGCAGGGTCGCTTATCTTGTAGCGCTTGTGACGCTCAACAAGCACTTCAAACTCGGTGTTGAATTGCCTGAACTTTTCTTTGACCACCTCACGGTCTTTACTGCTCAGTTTTGTAGATTGACTGCCGGATGATGTGACCTTGGCATCCATAAGGTAGGGGCCAAGTTTATTCCAGTCAGTAAGAATTTCTTTTAGTGCTCCATCCGACAAGCGCTTGATACGGTCCTTTCCAACGTCACCTAGCGCGATCGACAGCCCGTTGGATGAAAATGCATGGTCCACGGCGCTGATGTTGATCAGAGCAAATATGCCCTTGCGGCCATGATCGCCCTTGAAGACTTCGTCACCTCTTTGCTTTAGGGTCCACATGAACTGCTCTATGCAATCGGCAACAAACAACTGAAGGGGATATGCTCGTGCCTCGGGGCTAGGTTCGGGCGTGCGAGTGACCCACAATGGCTTGGGGTTCGCAACGTATGCGCGCACAGAAACCTCTGCCAAAACCACCTCGACACCGGCCCTAGCTTCTTCAGTGCCGATTCCACGAAGGAGCGACAGAACCTGGGTAGTGCCTGGTGCAAGGCCAGGTTCGGAACCAATTGGCCCAGCAAGCACTCGGGACTCGATAACAGGGAATAGTTCAGTGAGCCGCCGGAGTCCATCCTGCTTGTAGCTTTCAAGCTCAGCAGGGTCAATTTTAGTGTTTCGCGCAGAGTCAATAAGCTCGAACAGAGACCAGTCCATTCCTGGGGGTCCAGGGGCCACTGGTGTAGATACAGGGACGCTGGGTGGTGCCTGGCCTCCTGGGGTTGACTTGTAGTCTGCACTGGGGGGTCTTGGACCACCGCCTGGGGTTACCGGACCGCCCATTGGAGGCCCTGGAATCATGGAATTAGGGCCCCCTGGGGTCTTGGGAGAGCTCAAGATCTTAGGTCCAGTAAGAGCGTCCGACTTGCGCTTACCGCCTGAGCTCGCAGAAGCACCCGAGATTCTGTTGCCGGGCGTATTCGGTGCCATCTGCTGCATTCCCATAGGAGGCATACCACGTTGTTGGCTAACAGGAGGTACTACTGGTGCTGCCTTGGCCGCTTTAGCAATTGATCTCGAGACCTTGGACAGTTCAGTCTCGGCCGTCTTGTCGATCAACTTCATAAGTCGAGCATGCCGTGAGGTGTTTGGCATTAAGACTATGGTCAATCCCTCCTTGGCATGATCATTAAGAGCTTCAACCAAGGCTCCGAATGGTTTGAGCGAGGTTGCTGTGACCTGATCTCCTCCTTGGCTCACAGACTGTGTGATGTAGTTTGACAGGGCATCAGATACAATGTGATCAACTCTTTCCTGAGCTTTGAGAGCATCGAGCTCAGCAACTGCTTCTCTGACATTACTAGCATCTTGCATGTCGTACTCGGGCAGTGGCCGCGATGCACCCATGTATTGACGACCATCGACCGGTTCGAACATTGCTGTGAGAGCGGATTCGAGCTTGTTCTCGATTTCAGCAAGACCCTGGCGCTTGACATTATTCGCGGCATCAATGAGCCCATAAAACTGCCGGTAATAAGGCGATTGGGCCAGCGAATCAATCTCACGATTGAGAGCCGCGATTCCTTCAGGGCCACGAACCTTTGCCGCACTATTAAGAGCCTCAGCACGCTTTTGGAGGTCCTCTGTTCGATTCAATATGAGCTTAGTTCGTTGCTTGTAGTCCTCGAGGTTCCGACTTCGCTGGCCAGCTGGGCCCAGAGAACTACGGGCCTTTTGAGTCGACTCACTCACCACAGTGGCCTGCCGTGCAATTGAGTCGGTCAGCTTTGAGACTCTGGCAACTGTCTCCTCAAGCACATGGATATCGATGATACCACTCATTTTTGTGCTTTCACCCAGATCAAGCCAGATATCTCTTTCCAAATTGTGGTCGGTAGTAGCCTAGCCTTTGATGCTTCCCCCTGGTGCTTGTACAATGCTGGAGAATATGTAATCACCTTAGTTTGGCTGGGAAGCTTCTCTTCTGCACGCGTATGTATTGGCCATGATTGGAAAACGGCTGCCTATGCCCGGCGAGCTATTCAAGTCTGCTCAAAAGACTAAAGTAGTACCCAAAAACAAACCAGTTCGTACTCGGTTTGCTCCATCTCCGACTGGACATCTCCATCTTGGCTCATTAAGAACAGCCTTATTCAACTACTTGTTGGCAAAGTCTTCGGGAGGACAATTCCTTTTGAGACTTGAAGACACAGACCGCAAAAGATTGGTTACAACCGCAGAGGAATCACTATATAAAGACCTCCGTTGGTGTGGCATCAATTGGGACGAGGGTCCTTTGGTTGGCGGTCCATGTGGGCCTTATAGACAATCTGAACGGAAAGAAATCTATCAAAAATATGCTGAAATTCTTCTTGAATCTAAGCATGCATACCGATGCGATTGCTCCAAAGAGCGCTTAGACTCATTAACGGAATCTGCCAGACAGCTCTGGCCCCCGTCTACTGCGTCATACGATAGAAGGTGTCTCGGACACTCTGAACACAGTGAGAACTCGATTCTCAGATTCAAATCACCTGAGCAGTATCCATCGTTTGTCGATTATCTTCATGGGACTGTAAACATCCAACCCCAGAAGAACTTGACTGATGTTCGCTACGATGACTTTGCCTTGATTAAAAGCGACGGAATGCCCACGTATCACTTTGCCAATGTAGTTGATGATCACTTGATGGGAATCACGCATGTAGTCCGCGGTGAGGAATGGCTTCCTTCTACTCCTAAGCACGTGGCTCTTTACAATGCCTTTGGATGGGAACCTCCAGAGTTCATTCACCTTCCTCTACTCACTGGTGAGGGCGGCAAAAAGCTCAGCAAACGTCGATCAGATACGGGTATTAAAGAACTAGCTGAGGAAGGTATACTTCCTGAGGCCATGGTGAATTTCGTTGCCCTGTTGGGCTGGTCACCACACCTCGCTCCAGGTACTTCTGAAGTAATGAGTATGACAGACCTCGAGTCCAGATTCTCATTGGATGGGCTCACAAAAGGCAATGTGCAAGTAGATATGAGCAAGTTGGCACATTTCGAGCTCGCTCATACTCGCAAGCTTGGCGAAGAGAATCCCGAGCGTTTGGCTGCTCGCATCTCAGAAGTAATGCAATTGAAAGCCGACGCCCCAAAAATGTCCGAGGCTGAGATCTTGAGAATTCTATTGCTGATCAAAGACCACATCTCGTCTATTTCTGATTTCCTCAATCGCGTGGAGATTGTCTATAAAGAACCAACAATCGCAAAGCCTATGCTCCCTGCTTGGTTACCTGTCCTCGAGGCTGTTGCAAAGTCCTCTGGTGACATTGTAAAGGGTGCGACCAACGAACACCCTAAAAAGATTGCCTTCCCGGCATTGAGATATGCTCTCTTAGACTCGCAATCTGGAATCTCAATTCCTGAAGCCATCGCGATCCTTGGTGAGACTGAAGCCCGCAGGCGGGTTCATGCTGCTCTTTCCAAGGCTCCAAAAATGTAATTTTCTAGCTTGTACATATCAACATTCGTTAAATATTGTTTTATCGTCTCATCCTATATTTCAGCCTGGTCAGAGCCATTCTTCGATATATTCAGAGCGCTTATTAATTATGCCTGCTTCATACCTGCACTACATTTGTATAAAGACGAGCTAGGAAGCTGATCTGATCAGTCGAGAATTTTGGTTTAACCCGAATGAGTCGTCGGCGTGGTGGCCGTTTGAGACCCCTCTATGGCGAGGAGTTTCTTTCGACACCTGAACCTGAGCCTGTCGAGCCTGAGCCACCAGTCAAACGAGTCAAACGCGAGAAACCGCGTCCCGACGTGCCATATGAGCTGCTAGACCATGTTGCTGTAACAAAAGAGTCGCCAGACTATTCTCTTTTGAAAGCCCCTCTCGATAGCGATGATGCAAGGAGCCTTGCGCATGCAATTCACACATCGCGAGCGAACTGGCTCTCCGGATCAATGTTTGAGACTTACTGGGCGAGGAAAGTCAGGGGCAAAAAGATTCCAGCGGAGTACGCACATCGTGAAAAGATGATCAAGGCATGCGAATGTGAACTGGATATGGGCCCGCACACATTTAAGGCCAAACTATTTATTGTGAAGGACGATAAGAAGGATGATGATGATGAGAATGAGCCTCAAGCACAATCAGTACCCGGAACTGCGAGCTCAGAGAAATTGCTTGATAATAATCAAACAAGCGTGCAGGCACCTGTTTCCCTGAGCACGCCTAGCCCGGCCAATTTGGGTGGAGTCAAGAAGGAGGCTACGTCACTAGAGCCACCCAAGCCTCAGACGACGCAGAATCCTCCTGGTGAGGAATCTAAAGCTACTGATAGTCAAGCAGCTGATTCTACTCAAGTTGAAACTGACAAGAGAGAGGGTCCGACTACTGGAGATGAGACTAAAGATGGAGCAAACACTGCAATTGATACCACAAAGCCTCTTGATAAGCCTATAACTGAACCGCTTTCGTCTATACCGGTTCCTCCTCCTGTCTCAGAGCCTAATATCTCGGAGCCTGCGGATGCTGTGGCCCCTGCGCCCGTGGTCCCTGCGAAGGCTTCTGTTATTGAGCCCTCGAGTGCTCCCGTGAGTGCTACTACAAAACCACCAAGTGATGCTTCTGTTGATGCCAGTGCTCCAAACAGTGCTTCCGCTAATACCCCTGCTAGTATTCCTGCTGGTGCCCCTGCTAGTACTCCTACCAGTGCTCCTATTCCTGGTGCTCTTGCTGGTACCTCTGCTAGTACCCCTGCCACAGCTCCCCCTACTGGTGCTCCTGCTAGCGCTTCTGATAGTGTTCCTGCCAGTGTTCCTGCCAGTGTTCCCGCTAGTAGCTCTGCCAGCTCTCCTGCTATTGCCCCTGGGAGTGTTCCTGCAAGCGCTCCTGCTAGTGCTTCTGGGAGTGTTCCTGCTAGCGTTCCTGCCAGCGCTCCTGCCATTGCCTCCACGAACAATCCTGCCAGTAACCCCACAAGTGTCACTACGAATGCACCTGCCGGCAGTAATCCCACAGTCACGCCCGCACCTGCGCCTTCAAATGCGTATGCACCGGCGCCTGGGCCAGTTCCATCACCTGCGACCGCAGGAGCTCAGCCTGTGCCTTCCACTTCAACCACTCCTAGCCAGCCTGCGGCGCCGCCCAAGGCGCAAAAGGCAGTTAACCAAACGGTTGTGTTCAGACTTCAGCAAATGGCTCAAGTCGACAAAGAGCTCGCAGAACTTATGAAGCTCGTCGCAACTGGAAAGGCACCCAAAGAGGCCGTTGCGAGATTCCAGGGATACATTGCCAGAGCCAAAGCTGGAGACACGGACAAACCTTCTGTACCTGCGAAACGTCCAAAGGCGCCCAAGACGCCAAAGGTAAAACCTCCAAAGGTGACAGCTCCGAAGCCGGTACCAAAGCAAGTCACGCCAAAGGCACCGCTCCCTCCACCTCCTCCCCCTCCTCCACCCAAAGCCACCTTGTTGGTTTTTGAGTTCGACGAGAACCCCAACGAACGCTTTTTGTTGCCGAAAAGAGCTATCCAGGAAACACTTCCGAGTAACGAAATATTATGGTCTTTTGTTCATACCCCAATCAAAAAGCCCGTCGTTGGCGAGGATTCTGCCGATAAACCAGCTGAAGAACCACCAGTCGAAGAAGAGACGGAGCTAATATGGACCCCTATGACCGTCCGTCTTCGCGGAGTTCCGCCGCGAACGGCTCTTGCACTTAGGAACTGTGTGTCAAAGCCATCAAAGGCTGTGGAGCATATGAAGACGATTATGACCAACGGCAGACGAGCAGACAGTTGGCACGTATGGTTGCAGATCGACAAGACTGACACTCAGGCCTTGGACGACATCAAAATGTCTACTCCTCCAGTCATATTGCCGCCGGCTGGCCCGAAGCGGTTTACGCGACGACGGAAGGAGGCTTTGTCTGCACCATCACCGCCACCACAGGTTGAGTCTGTAGACGAAAAGCCCGGCTCAGCTGTTAAGCCCGACAAAATTAAGACAGAGAGGGTTCCAAAGAGACAAGCCCATAGAGAAAATACACCAGGCTCAGAGCCCCCGTCCCTTCCTACTGGCTCTCCTGTCACCACCAATACAACTGGAGCTGCATCTGCGTCCCCGCCTCCCGAGAAGAAGCCCCGCTTAGCATCTGGAGACAAACCACCGAAAGCTGCCAAGCCTGCTGCTCCCCATAACCCGAGGCCACTCAAGTATCCGATGCGGGCATCGCTATTACTCGATTCGCAACCTTCGCCCTCGGCAGCGAGCATGTCTGATCGTCCACGGCTCAATCTTCCTGATTTGAGCCAGTTCAAACTGCCACCTGGTGCTGAGCTGCCGCCATTACCACCCAGCCTTCGGGGCATTCTTGGACGTGCTCCTCCAGGAAATGAACCTAGTTCTGGACAGAACCAAGCGCCCGAAAGCGCGGAGAAAGAGAAGGAAAAGGAAAAGGTCGCAGAGTGATTAACTAGTATATACAAATTCTAAACCCATTTGTGCAGGCACTGCGCGGTCGCCGTAACAAAAGTGTACACCAGTTGATACCAAGAAGCCAGCATAAGATCCCTCCCACAATAATTTAGCTGTTTGTGAGCCAAGAGAAGTGCTTGCCTTGAAGACAGACACGGGGCCGGAACGTACATCTTTTTGTTCTGAGGCAGCCTCGAGAGATATCGGTCGTGATCGCCATAATTCACAACCAACAGTTAGATCGCTCAAGTAAGAATACAAGTTGAAATCGTACCGTGATGAAAAGCCACTGGAGGGAGTTGGCTTGATGGCATATGCAATAGAGACACTTCCCATCAGTGGATTGGATACCAATGTCATTGTCAAGGGAACAGCAGTGAATCGAGAATGGGTCGAGTAACGCGTTGCGAGCGAGATTCCAGGACTCTTTTTGTTCGCAGCGTAGAATACTTCGAGGCCAGATGCAAGTCGACTCTGGACATTAGGGTCTCCGTCGCGGCTCCATGATGCCATGTTCACGAGAGCTCGGAAACCAATAAGGTTCTCGTGGCTCGAGTAGATATACTCGCTGGTCCATTTAGGAGTACGTCGTTGAAATGTTCCCGTGTAAATGATGGGAGTTATGAGTCGTGGGTCGCACACCCACTTTGAGACTAATTGAGTATTTTGAGTGACCTTTTGAATCCACATGCTTTCTACTGGCTGGCCAGGAAGATACATTCGGCCATAAAGAAGAGTTCCTGACCGTGACTGGGGCAGCAGCGTGTCTCTGGGTTGGCGATATGATTGTACCAGTCGTTTTAATGGAATCATCGAGCTGGACTCCACCTTCAAAGGAACAGACGTATACAAGTATGCCAAAGAGCCTTGGAGAGCTCCTAAACTCGAAAGATTGTAACTCGTGAATGAATTGGGTGTCGGTTGTGACGATACTTGAAGAGATGCGCCCTGGGGGACGGTAAAGTCGAGGATATTACTGCTGGGAAGCACGACATTGGCATAGGACGCGTCGAGATCCCATCCAATTGCATTTAAGTATGCCTCCTCGAGATAATCGATGTATCCCCTCATCATACAAGCGCTTTTAAGTTCCTGTTGACAATGTCAAATGTCAAGCTAGCCCACAATGACTTTTGGCTTGTCTGTCGCTGGGCCGTTGGGCGTTTGAATGTTCATCAGCTGACTCTCCCATATGAAGTCGACCCGGTGTGTCAGCTATTCTCACTAGTGTTATTCAGCTTTAATACACATCTGACGTTTTGGTAAAGAAAAACAAAAGGCGTTTGTTTTGGCTGGAGGGAGGAGAGCAGCACGAATATAAAACAAACCAAAGTGACCGTTTGAGCTTCGTTGCCGACCATGGAGGAGGAAGATTTTTATTCAATTCTTGGCGTCACACGCGATGCGGACTCCATTGAAATCCGGCGGGCGTTCAAGCGCCTGGCTCTGACCCATCATCCAGATAAAGTGGTCGAGTCTGAGCGAGCCGACGCAGAAGTCCGGTTCAAGGTTCTTTCAGAAGCATATGAGACATTGGTTGACGACAACTTAAGAGCAGAGTATGATGCAGGGCTCCATTCAAGCCAGCGATGGCAGGATTCATATAACTTCAACGGATACGCTCGGTCCGGATTTTACGGCGCGGCTGACGACTGGTTCGAGGACCAGAGTAGTAGCCATACTGCGACGGGAACACCTCCATCAAGCAATGGCCGATATAAGCAATCGCAATACCATTCAAGCGACCGTACGGATGATGCTACTATTGAAGTTGAAGTGCCTCTCGAGGATATCTATAAGGGCCGGCTCCTGAAGTTGTCCTCGACTAGGCAAGTGATCTGTCCGCAGTGTGCTGGCACCGGGGCAAGGCCGAATGCCAAAGCTCGAAGCTGTGGCAAATGTGACGGTATGGGAACCACGCGGAAACTGCGTACCATTGCCCCTGGCGTGGCCGCGCAGACGCTTGTCGAGTGTTCTGCCTGCCATGGTACTGGCTCGGTTTACAGACGTAAAGACTGGTGCAAGCGATGTTCTGAAGCCAGTGGCACGATTGAAGAGCGCAGTATCATAGAAGTCTACATTCCCAAGGCTGCGAACAACAATCATCGCATTGTGCTCGAAGGTAAAGCCGACGAGGCTCCAGGAAAGACGACTGGAGACGTAGTGCTTCTAGTCACAATTGAGCCACACCAAACATTCCGAAGAGAGGGCCTTGATTTGTATGCAGGGGCCCAAATTTCGCTCAAGGAGGCCCTGACAGGATTCTCGAGACCATTGATACAGCAGCTTGATGGAAGACAATTGCAGCCGACGATCCCACGGGGCCAGGTGCTCAAACCAGGCCAGATTTTGAAGTTGCCGGGTGAGGGTCTTGTGCTTGACGGAGATGCTGCAAGAGGCGACATGTATGTTCAACTTGATATTGTGTTCCCTGAGGCCGATGAAATTGGCGAGTCTGGTCTTGAGCAGCTTGCATCTCTCTTACCATCACCTCACCAGCAAGACTCTGAATCGCAAAGCGAAGATGTGTCGCATGTGGTAATTGAGCCCAATGAGTTACCCAGCTACGACGAGGAGCATGCGTATATGGACGACGACAAGTTCGCACAGCCGCCTTCGTGCGCTACGATGTGATAATATGTGATAACAATGTGAAACGACCATGAATATTAATTTGAAAACAGTATTATTTTTTAGTGCTACTTGATGAAAGGCAGTCCGGACGGGGTAGTCTCGGCATACTTTTTGTACTTATCGCCAAACATTGCTACGAGTGACTCTTCTTCGGTCGTAATCCGGCTCTCGAAGAATTTCCAGAGAACCACAGAGAAAAGGGCCACCGAAAACGTGTTGTGCACCATTATCTGACTGCCAACAGCCCAGATGAAGTAGGCAGAATACGAAGGGTGTCTGACCATTCCATAGACACCTGAGGTTACTAGAACATGATCCTCGCGACGCTGGTGCTGAAGGAGGTGACTGAAACTCTGGGCTGCCTCAATCATTGAGACGGAACGCAGAGCCTGGCCCACCACTACAAAGGCAATTCCGATCACAGATAAGGACGGGCGAGTAGTGGACTGTTTCCACACGACTCTCCGTAAGACAATTTCGGTGATTGCAATCAACTGCGCCAAAGCATAGGCCAAACCATTCGTTAACAAGAACGAGGACATTCCGAGTTTTCCGGCATTGTATTTGGCCGTGACCCAAAACTCTGCGAGGTGAAATAGACCAAGGGCAATGGCATACAAGCAAACTTCACGGCATGGAAGCACGAAAAGTCCTAGTATTCCTGCCCCCACCAATGCACCAAGGGCAGCGGCAACAATGCAGACGTTTTCAAAGGTCGCCGGAGCAGTGGTGAATAAAACTCGCTTGGTTAAGTATGTCTTGAGATCCGGCTGGTGTTCCGATTGTATTGGAGACGGCTCGGGTTTCTCCATCTTTAAATTTCTGCTCAGTTTCTCGTTGCAAACAAGGTAGGTATGCAGGCGCTACTTCAGCCAAGAGAGATCTTTAATTTGAATGGGGTTCCTTGCCCTCTATTAAGCGCCAACTCTATCGATATCCCGAGAGCCCCCTTGAGCCTTGAAGATCAGCCTTACACTGTACGGCCGAGTTGCGTCCGATACGCTCCACCCGCAGCTGGCCAGGGCACCTTCTGCAGCTATGTGCCTGGGGCTTGGTGACAAAGAAGCCTGGGTTATCCGTATTAGGCTAGATACAACGGCGGGTGATATAGATGTGGTACCAAAGACAAAGATGTTGTCTTTGGTGATTGTTTAGTTTTTGTATAGTACAAAATATGTGGCACACTTTAAATGTCGAAGTAAATATCATAGAGATCGACCCATGTGAAAGATATGCGGAAAATCGCTCATATATTTTTTTGACAGGATCAACCGCCGTTAACTCCCACGGCTTGAAATCTCCTGACTAGTGGAGGAACACAGCTTGGACCTGGCAGTGGTGATATGGACGAGGTCTCGACGTCTGCGTTGAACTACCTGCTTTACGAGGCAGTGCCACTGACGCGTGATGTTGTCAAAAGTCTTGGACACAGCGAGGACGTAGACTCGGAGGTTGCCTATCGTACCGAGAAACATGGCTTCCAAGTCGGCCAGGAACTCGCGCCGCTGGTCACCCAGGACAAGCCTTTCCTGAATACACACCTGGATATCATGAGATTTGTGTGCAAGGAGCTATGGATGCTCTTGTATGGCAAGAATATGGACTTCCTAAAGACAAATCACCGTGATATGTATATGCTTATTGACAACGCGTTTGTCTTGTGTCGCAATATGAGCACAACTAAGGGTCCCCGTCAGACTGCAGAGCTTGCCCAGCCGTATTTGTGGTATCCGGTTGGAGTTATTCGTGGATTCCTTGCTGGCCTGGGTATCAAAGCGACGGTAGGATTCGAGATCCCACAGCTTCCACAGGTGGTTTTGAATGTCGTGATTGAAGATGATGCTGCAGCAGTGTAATGATCTTTTTTAATTTTGTATTTATTATTATTATTTTCTGAGTGCCCACTCGGGTAACGCTTTGCCCTCGTCAAGTCGCGTTTGTATTAATGTTTTAACCTCGATGGGCTGGTAGCCCTCTATGCATACCTCCACGCTTGAGCGTTCGCCCCGTGGGCCAGCAAATCGCTGGTACTCGTCAACAAGGCTCGCAAACGACCAACCTTGAAGTTTTCGAAGGCACCCAATAGCGGTGCCCGTGCGATGTCGTCCCATGGAACAACACACCAACACGGGGTAGCGTTCGGGCTCCAGTAGCATTGCCAATGCTCGTGTGATAGTCTGGTTCGTGAGTTGGTCCCAGGGATTCGCTCCTTCTGTCAAAAGTCCCAGATGCTCAAATTCAATATCATTCTCATCAATAAACGCCAAAAAGTCATCGCTCGGGTCTTCAGCCGCAAGCCACAGCACGGATTTCAGCCCCAGCGTCTCCACGAACTTGAAGTTCACTGGCTGCGGCTCGGCACTGCGGTAAAGCTTCCGCTCCACGGGGGCAAAGTTCGCAGGAGGAACCAGCATTCAACCAATTGAGTTATGCCCGTTCCCGGCAGATACCACAGCACCAAAAAATAAAAAAAGGCTGCGCTTTTGAAATGCCTTCACCGTGGGTCCAGGAAACGCAGTGCACAATGGCCTATAAAAGCTGGCCCTTAGTCACATTCTATTTTTCTTTTCTCATACTTACCTAGAAGTGTCAAGCGGGGATCAAGGAGCCCGTTTGGCCGGTCGCAGTTGGGCATTGCACTACGCTTGACGCGGCTGCCTGGCACTAGCTGGAGGCTTCACAATTTTTGATTTATCTCTCTGGTCTATCTAGACCTTTGGCTTCATAACCACAGCTGACGCGAAGTTGGGTAACCTCCCTTTGGCTGTTGTTATTTTTGCTTTTCTTGTTTTTGTTTTATAGATGTCTTTATAATAAACACTCTTTCTGGTTTACTTCGATGAAACTCTCGGCCTGGTTTGTGAAACATCCGAAATACAAACTGTATTCTTATCTTCGACCCCGAGGAGCTCGCTACCTCTCACATAAGCTGCTATCAGAGCCGGGTCCAGAGATAACAGCCAAGACATTGAAAGCTGGTCAAGATTGTGGAGCTATGGAAAGGCTTTTTGTAGGGCCGTTGGTCCATAGCCTCGGGCCAACTCAGCTCGAGCTTATTCCTGATGGACTGATGGGGGTATCAGAGGATGGAAACATCATATTCGTTGACCGTGGAACTGAACAAGCTGCTATCGAGCGACATGGCCCGGCCAAGACCGTAACTCGACTCGGAAGCCATCAATTCTTGACTCCGGGGTTCATTGATACGCACGTCCATGCTCCACAATACCCGAATGCAGGAATATTCGGTAAGTCCACGCTGCTGGACTGGCTAGAGACGTACACGTTCCCTCTTGAAGCCAAGTTTGACGATGTGAAAGTCGCAGAAGAAGTTTATTCAAAGGTGGTTGCCCGAAGTCTCAAGAACGGTGTCACTACTGCCTCTTATTACGGTACCGTACATGTCCCTGCCTCTCTTGTACTAGCTTCAACTTGTCTCAAACTTGGCCAAAGAGCGTTGGTTGGCAGAGTTTGTATGGAACGTTTCGCGCCAGAGAACTTGCGGGATGCATCTCCAGAAGATGATGAACAATTCATTGCCCACATGCGCAAACTCGACCCGGCTGGCAGATTGGTCCGACCATGTATCACGCCAAGATTCGCTCCTAGTTGCACGGAATCGACATTGGCCCGTCTTGGCCATATTGCCCGCGAGAATAACTTGCCCATTCAGACCCACATTTCTGAAAACGACAAGGAAATCCGCTGGATCGCCGAGCTGTTCCCTGACGCGAGCAGCTACGCCGATGTCTATGACAAGTTTGGGCTCCTAACCTCGCGGACCATTTTGGCGCATGCGGTCCACCTCACAGACGAGGAAATCGAGACTGTTACTGCCCGCCAGTGCGGTATTGCCCATTGCCCCCTGTCTAATTCTTCAATTGCTAGCGGTATCGCGCCCATCAAGACTTATCTCAACCGAACTGATAAGATTGGTCTCGGCACTGATGTTTCCGGAGGAAGCTCCCTGAGCGTGCTCGAAAATGTTCGTCACGCACTCCTGTACTCGCGCCTACTGAGCCAATCTCGAGGTGATCCTGGCCTCGTCTTATCGGTTGCTGAAGGTATTTATATGGGCACTTTGGGCGGCGCACGCGTTTGTGGTGTGGACGAGCAGGCCGGCTCATTCTCTGCAGGCAAGCAATTCGATGCTCAGCTCATAGACTTGAGTGCCCTAGACTCTCCTATCGACGTATTTGACTGGAACCTGCCTGAGGACAAAACAAGCAGGCTCGAACAGCTTTTGAATAAGTGGGTGTATATCGGTGACGATAGAAATACTCGCCAAGTATGGGTAGCCGGTAAACAGGTTTTGCTTAAGTAGTATTGTCTAAGTTAATCATGCTAGATATATATAAGTTTGCGTGTCTTTGCCACGTTTTATGTACTCTTTGTCGAGCAAAGCCTGAATGGCCTTTTTGATGGTCTGGGGGGATGCGCGGAACGTTCGCGATAGAATCGCAGCGGTCTCCTGAACCAGTGAAGCGTGCCCAAGCTCTTTTCGTGCCTTCATTATGCGCACAATGGCTGCCTGAGCCTTTTGCATGCGCTCCATTTCTATCTGCGAGTTATCTGTTGACTGCGTAGACTTGCGTGCTGCCACTGCCTGAACTTTGAAGCGCAGTGTCGGCGAATGGAAATTCTCATTGAACTTGAGAATGTCTTTGGGTTTGAGGTCCGGGGTATTGGGGGACTTGAGCAACAGATTCGCTTTGCCGAATAAAATTGGCTTCAAATGCCTTTCGAGCTCACCGCCCATTGGTACCCCGCTCAATTCTGAGGCCTGTTCAATCGTCAATTCCTCGTCTCCCTTGAATAGATTCAAAATTGCTGTGGTGACCACTGGCACACTGGCAGTGTAGCTTCCGGCAGCCACATTGATCTTGATTTCTGCTGTTCCCAGGCCATAATTCCAGTCGAGGCGACGGCGGAAATGGGCTTTGAGATACCACTCCTCAAACCTAGCCTTCATTTCCTCTAGTTCCTCGGGCAACTTTGTCTGAGAGGCATCAGAAGGTAGCAAATTAGACGGCCATACAAGCTTAGCCAACACATTCGCATTAATTTTCGGCAACGACTTCTTTTTTGTGGAGCTCGAGCCGTCGTCATTGTCGAGTTCATCCTGGACCGTCTGATAGTACTGACGCCAGACATTATTGACTTCTCGCGAGGCGTGCATATCTTTAAGCATTCGTTGGAACTCGAATACAAACTGAGATCCTCCTCTCTCGCTCGCTTTGAGACGTTGGAGCCAGCTCAACTCCAAGTCCTCCGAACGCGAGCGATTAAGAAGCAAGCGACGAGCGAGTTGACGCTTGAAGTGGAGGCTGAAGCGATCAGGTTCTTGTAACGCATCGAAAATCACTAGGGCTTCTCTTAGACCTTCATCGATCTCGGCATCACTTGGGGTTACGCCAGTCTGCTTGCGTAGCATGCCGTCAAGGTATTGCGCGAGGAACTCTGGCATTTGGCGACACTCGTTCATTGCCGTTACCAAGGCTGTGATAATGGAGGACGTCCTTAGCTTTCTACTACCGTCACCCGGCTTCGGGATTGTAGCTGCAATCGTCTCCACCCGCTTGTAAAGGTCGAGCGTCTGGCGGATCCAGTCGTCGTTCGATGCGGCAGTATTGATTTTGATCTGGGCAGCAGATACAACTCCACCAACTTCATCTGTGAGAGTTGAGTGGTATTCGTTTGATGGATAGGTGTCCGTGTTTGCATCTCTATCGCTTATCGGTGACAAGTCGTTGCACTTGGCCTCCAGTACGCCAGCAAGGTGGAGAGATGGAAGGTCATTTGAACCGAACCACTCGGTGACGCCACTCGGCATCGTCCAAATCTCGGTCAATTTTGGTAAAATTACATCGCCTTGCAACGCCTTGACAATGTCGTCTATAACATCGTTGGGAAGGAATGTGTATTCGGCTCCAGCGCGGCCCTCTATCCACTGGTTCAGTACTTTTACAATTTCACAGGCTTCAGAGGTCATCAAACCATTCATCGCTGTTGTATAGAATTGTGTGGTCGCCTGAATGAGTCTCGGACGCAGCTCCGCGTCAAATACCGACACGCCTCTGTCATGGTCTGGGCTCAATGTCTCGAGCATGCCAGTGATTACACGAATGTCAGTATGATCGATTGGCTCTTGTCTTCGTCCTCTATCCACGGTCGAAACGAATTGGTCGTATAGACGTATCCGGACATCTTCAGAAAGGATAATCTCCGCGAACGATGCAAGGCCTGCCGCTTCTGTACGCAGTACGTGTGCCTCATCGCAATAGGAGCGATTGAGATACATGAACACGTCCGAAATCATTTTCATTTGAAAAGAAAAATCTGTCCACGCGTCGCCAATAGACTTGAGCACCGTCGCCTGGTCGGTAAGCACCAATGTTTGTTTAAGAGCCACGAGATGGTCTTTGATCACTAGCTGCAATCGCTTCCAAAGTTGCTTTCCATGCTCCTGCAATACAAGACGATACACAGAATCGTACAAAATCTCGAAAGAGAGTAATGACTGGTCTTTGGTGAAGATCTGGGTGACTGCAGGCGCGAGCTTCGTGTTCCACTCGTCGTTCAGGTCAATAGCAGCGGCCTTTTTCGGCACGCGAATCTGAATTCTCTTCCTCATTTACGTTCTTGTGCTTGCCACGAGCCGAATTGGCAAGCTGTCACAGCGTCTTTCGCGTCAAGAAGTCAAAGTAGAGAGATTTGATTGAATTATCTCAATATGAGATCATGTGATCGTCCGCGTCTGGCCACCCGCTTAGTACAAGCATTGGCCGTGATACTGGCTGGCAGAGAACCAGCTCTCAAGATAATAAATTTAAATCAGTATTAAGATAAAAGAATGTAGAATACTGTTGGCATCGACCTAGATGTTCAATCTTGCTCTCAATTCGGCGTCTTCGATCTTAGAACTGCCGATTTCGTTTCCAATTGTTAGCCAACCAGGACGGATGTTACTACTGCGACCAAACAACTCGATTTTCTTGGCATCAGCTCCTACCATACGTTCAATGATGCTGTAGAGCTCCTCAGGCTTCTGAGATTGACCTCGGGTGGTAGAAACGAGCACATCAACGTCAACTTGGCGATTGAGTTTAGGCTTACCTTTGACGCCAACTAAAACATGCTCCTTCGTATGGTTCAACCAGTGGCCAGTTCTTCCCGTGCAGATGGTACGTGCCAATTGGTTCGTTTTGCACCAAACTAATTCTTCGACATGATCATACCCCCATCGAGCCAAGCACTGGCGACCCATATCCGTGACTCTCCCCGTCACCCACAGAAATACAATACCATCGGTTTGCAGAGATCCTATATCCAGGTCTAAAACCTGAACATCGCTGACGACACCTTCAATGTTATTGTCATTTCCTCCGGCAGGTCCCGACGGAGCCGCAGCACCAGCTCCATTGACGTGAATATCCCACGGAGGATCGATGATCATTGCGTCCCAGTCCGAGCCGAGAGTTCCGAGGCTCAGCTTGAGAATGTTACAATTCAAAAACTGGCTAGTTGGGGAGGCCATGGCTGTTGCAACGCTGGTTGCGAACGACTGTTTCCACTGCTTATAGCCCTGTGGGTAGATGATCTTATAGTGCACGTACTTGCAGACCCGGCCCTTGTAACATGTGTCAAGGTACGAGCAGTCGCCGAGCGATACGTCCGTGTGGCTACTGATCAGCTGCTCAAAGTGGATTTTGGACTCGCAGTTTCGGTTTTGAGCTATGCATTGATTGTAGTTTGGACTGGGGCAGATCTCAGATAAGGGCACTTGAGGCAGGCGCGAGCGGATAAGAGTGTGCATCCATGGGGTCGGCCCATTCAGGAGGCTATCAAGCTCAGAACTCATTGAGGTCAAGGCTGGTGTTTTTGTAGTGATCTCAGTCGCGAGTTCACTCAGGATACTTGATTCGGGAGGCGGGGTCGCGTAAATACCACTGGTATCTGTGGCCCACAATTTGAGGGCAGCGACATGATAGAACATCAGAAACTCGACACCACTACCTTCTTGCTCAACAACAAATACATGAGGCAGCCGTTTTGCAAGTTCACTCAATAATTTGATAGATTTCTGGGTGCTTGAGGTCTCACCAGCGTCAGTGAGCCACTTGGCGACGCGGTGCAAGCCCAAAGGAAGGTAGCCCACAAGCTCGTCATGCCGAGCAATTAGCCCCTGTACGAGCCGTGAGGCTTCCGACTCGATTTCCATAGAACAAACTGTTTAGTTATTTTTTGTTCTGGCTTTTTCGTTGTGGTCGAAAGGACAAACACTCAAAATGGACCGCACACCCCTAAATACCCACAATGTGCGCCCTTGCCCTGACACTATCAAAATGATGTCTCTCATGGTAAAACTCATCGAAAAATACGCTTTTCTCGTAGTCTTTGTTTTTTGGTATTTTCGTTAGTTGGTTATTCAATGGTAAAGAAAGTGCACAAGTGCACAGGATGTTGAAAGACAAGCTCCGAGCTGGATTGTCGTTTTGTGCCAATAGAAAGTCGTGCGGTGATGTAACCAAGTTCTTCCAAGAGCGATTGAGTCAATTTAGTTCTATTAAGTGCCCCCCAGTGGTTCTTAACAATTTCTTTGCCCATCTGGAGACAATAAATGTGCCCCAGTGGACCTCAATATGCAATATTATCACGTGATTCACTAATCTGAAACGTGCTTGGCTAATCACCTCATTGTGTATAAATATGTAAACACAGAATCTCTACCCGTACAACTGTATTTAACAACTTGCGTTTAGTAGAAACGTGGCTCAATGAATCGCAGACCTGCCAATTCAGGTATACGAACGCCTCGCCGTGAGTCAAGCGTCAACGATGACTTAGCGGAGAAGTCGATGAGACGAAGGCAATCTCATAGTGGAGCAGGCAATCACAGCGGTATGGATCACCAGACGCCCAGTCGTGAGACTCTTGCGGACATTGCGCGTCGTGTGACGGATACTCCCATTGGTGATCGGAGCTTTTCTGGTTCTCGTCGCGTTTCTGGGCGCGGTGGTTCAAGCGGCCAGATGGCAGAACCGGCTGATTTCGATGAATGGATGCGATTAATCCGTCAGAACCGCGTCAAGGGCCCCAACGCGTTCACAATCCACTTGATCGACTACTTCCATCATATGGTACGTCATGATCAGGATGGTGCGAACGAGGCAAACGATGTCCTCAACTTCCAAAAGGCAACCTACACTCTTGGAGGCTGTGTTAAAGTCTACAAAACGCGTATTGCAAGCGTTGCCAGCGACACCTCAAAGCTACTCAATGGAATCGTCGATGGCAGCCCTATCACTGAGGTCGCTGGAGATGAAGCTGGTGTAGAAAGCGGCGAAGAAGGCTACGAAGAGGATGCAGATGAAGACGACGCAAATCCCCGACGACGTGCACGCAATAAGCGTAAGAAGAAGACAAAGCCTAATGCTACTGTTGTTGAACCCAAAAAATTGTCAATTGATATTAATGAGCTGTCGACAACAATTGACCCATTGTTCCGTAAAATGTGTGCTGATTTCGACAAGCGCGGTGCTGGCGGTATGCTTCAGTATAGCCTTAAGCAGGACTCGCAAGGTCGTCTCCTGCTTGATGCAGAGACAGAGGTCGACACGGTCGCTGCCCGTGCTGAGGAGGCTGAAGATGAACTGGATGCCGAAGAGGCAGCCAGCACTCGAAAAGCTCAACTCAGCACTATTGCCGAGGAAGACGAAGAGGAAGAAGAAGCTGAAGACCGCAATGACGAAGTCCTTAGTGACTGCAGGTCTTCAGCGCCCACTGAAGGGACAGAGGAGTCTAAAGAGCTTGAGCGAAGAGATTTTGTTGGCAAAGATGTTGACCTTCCCCATATCAATCTCACATACATCTCCAACCTTGCCTTAGACGATTTACGCTTGTGTCGCTCGATCGATTTTGTGATGGAAGCGATTGAAAACCCTGAGGATGGTGCCGAATCTTTACTCAAGGATATAGAAAAATGGGCTTTTAGCAGCGCAGAAGTCGCGGGCTCAAGCACGCCTCTGGACGCACAAGCTAGCCCTGACGATGCAAGCCCTCCTATTTCTGTCCCTGACCTCGGTGATGACTTTGAAGATGAGGATAGAGCTGAGTCTGGGGCCGAAGATGCTATGGGTGGTGGTGAGTTTGGCGGTGGAGATTTCGGCGGCGAAGACTTTGGTGACGACTTTGACGAACAGCAAAACGAGCATGCTCTCGATGCGAGTCTACTAAGTATTGCTGCACCGCCGTCAGGAAACTGGATGGACTCCGAGTTGTTGCGAAACGTCGACAGACAAGTTGGCAATTGGGCTGGTCCTGAACACTGGAAAGTTCAAAGACTACGAGCACGACGAGCCACCGAAGAGCCTTCTTCTGACGCCAATGGCGGAGAGACTGCTGCAGCATCATCACGGCCACAACGGGCGATCCGGGCAGCGCACACTGTCGACTTTTTGCATCCCACTGTCGAGGAAAATGTTCTGTTGAGCGTTGGCAAGACAATATCCCTCACAGCGGCCCAAATCGACCTTGACCAAGAATATTTGCTACCGGATGATCTTGGGGTCACCATCAAACAGATTGTAAGTCTAGAGACGAGGCCCAAGACCGGTCCTGCGCCCGCCTTTGTGAGCCAGCGCCGGCAAGTACACACTGTGAGAGCGGACTCATCTAACTTGGATGACCTTCCGGACGCAGACGCTCGCGAGGTTTGGAACCAGTTCGACGACGGCGACGGCGGTGACATGGGCTATGATGGCGGTGCCGACGACTTTGGCGGTGGCTACGATGCCGACTTCTTCACTGGAACTGGCGGCGAACACGGCATTCCTGAGATGCACGACCCAGCAGACGCGGCCATGTCACCAATGGCTCGTCTCCATGCGCTTGCTGGTGGCCGCGGTGACCAGCTCAGCTATGCACGTACAGCCAAGCGCGTGGACGTGCGACTCCTAAAGGAGAACATCTGGCGCGAGATTGAAAAGCCCGAGGAAAGTGCTCACACACTCAACGAGGTCATGACAGCGACTATGCCGCGATACTCTGGAGCTCAACAAGCCAACTTGAGTCCGTCGATGTTCTTTATTAGTTTACTTCATCTGGCGAACGAGCACGGACTTCGGCTCGAGAATGTATCCGATTACTCTGATATTCACATCGTTGGAGAGACGGCGCCAGTTGCCACATAGAATTATACCCTTTCGTTACTGCCTAATTTATTTTAATTTTTTGTTTTGTGGAGGAGCAGCACATTTTTGCACACTTCATTGTTATTTTCTTCAAGTCCATGTGACCCTAGTCACGTGATGACATTGAGCGACTGCGGATATTGAGGGTTACGTGAACTTTCTTTCTAAAGAAGATATCTGTGCAGGGTAAGATTACAGTGCACATCCGGCGAGGCTCCCAGCTTCTTATTGACCATCATCATCATTTCCCCTTCCCCAGCCAGCGGTTGGATAACCCGTGTTTTTTTTTTGTAGCGAAGCTGACCCAAAAGCAGGCCAAATTTTTTTGAATTCGACAACATTTCAACAATAAAAAAAGGATTGAGAACTAATTCTCTCGACTTTTTTCTTGCCAATTCTGCTCGCTTTATCCTTGTGCGATAACAACATCACCAACAACAACAACATCCACCAGAGAGACCCCACGAACGCAGTCAGCCCCGGATTGAAATGGGCGACGATCCACCATCATTAAAATGGCTGGCATTATCGCAGTGTATCCGATTTTCGGCAATGATTGACGATATTGGTGAGATGAGCTATGGTCTTGTCCGGCCTTTGTTGGCGAAAATGAGTCCTACTCGCTTGGCTGCGATTGAGCAAGCCCATCCTCGCATTGCGGCTGAAAGCGACGAACTGTGGCGCGACATTATCAAGCGTGAGTTCCCAGGCCGCCCGCTTCCCCAGGAAGACTTTCGCCAGACATATCGACAGTTGCTCGAGGACAAGGAGTCTCAGCTCGACGCTGCTCGTGAGCGCCTGATCCGAAAACAGAAGCAGTACGAGAACGACCGACGACAATCGGCAGTAATCACATTGACAGAGGCACCACGACAGCGTCGGCGAGTCTCGGGCTTTACCCCACAACGAAGTTCAATTTACCGATCACGATCAATGCAACTCGTGGCGAAACAAATGAACTCACAAATGCAACTGCACCGATCTCGACCACAAGTTGTACCTCAACGGCCAGCATTTAGTCCCCCAGCTTTCAGCCCGCCAGCATTCAGCCCACCAGCATTCAGTCCGACAGCATCAAGTCCGACAGCGAGGTCACATGTACCTCCAAAACCTGTTCGTGCGCCTGACCGGTCATCGTCAGAGCCACCTCCAAAGATGCTACGAAGTGATCCAGTTGTGCGATCTCATGATACGAGCGATGCAGACCGCAAACGAAAGAAGCATTCGTCGGTATTCTTACCACGGAGGTAGCCTTGTAGACAACCTATTTATTTCTTATTTATTTTAATGATATTAATGTATGTGCACAGATCCAAATTGGACCTCGATTTTAATATACCAAAATGTATTGCGAACTAACGCACTAAAATTAACTGAGTCGCAACGACAGCGACGCCTACCGACGTTTACTGGTACTCGCGAAGTTTGTCCTCGCACTCGCGCAATCTTGCTTCAACAACTTCAAGTTGGTGCCGGTGTTCATACGCCTTGTCTTGAAGCTGGCGTCGTGCAGCTAGAAGGTACTCCTTAATTGTGTCTGACGACGCATTTGTGAGATATCGGAGCACCTCGAGCGGCGACGACGAGTCTGGGCTCGCAAGACGGCCCTGAGGCGGCGAGTGATGCGGCTGGTGCGACTGATGCGACTGATGCGACGGTTGGTGCGAGGGTTGGTGTGAGGGCTGATGTGAGGGTTGCCGCTCGGCTTCTTGAGCAAGTGCCATCAATGGCTTAGCTGCCTCCGCAGCACTGAGGCCAGCCTCGAGCTGCGGGGTGTTGCTGTGAACTGCATTAGCCTGGACCTCTGCAAGAGCTTCGGTGCTCTGGGCTTTAAGGTCAGGTCTGAATGAATTTGTGAAATCGATCGGAGGAGGCAACGAATTGGGTGGGCCCGAGGGGCCAGCCGAACCAGTCGGGCCGGCCATCATTCTGTATTGATCCATGTTCATGTATGGCATTAAAATGGGTCCATACGGAACGAAACCTCCGCCATTTGGCAGTTGATTGGGCAGCTGGTTAGGCAACTGATTCGGCAACTGGTTTGGCAGTTGGTTAGGCAGTCGATTGGGCAGCTGATTCGGTGGTTGCAGTTGGCTTGGAGGCAACTGGCCAGGTGGTTGTAATTGGTTCGGTGGTGGCAATTGGCCCGGTTGTAATTGTCCAGGGAACTGCTGTGAGACAAACATGCCCTGCATGTATTGCGGTGGGACTGGTAAGTGACCATCTCTATGAGCACCGGGGAGAGGAGCGGCAGGCGGGTGTGGTGATGCGCTGGGCTCGTTATCGCCCCGCGGTACGATGGGCCTACCAATTGGAGGAGTAGCCCCCGGCTGGGGTTGTGTTTGCTGGGGGTACTGTTGAGCCAACCGAGGCGGCGCATTCTGAGCTGGACCATTTGGAGCAGACGCAGGTGCGGGTGCGGGTGCAAGCGGCCGGCCAAGTGCCCGGTCAGGTGTTGAGCCTGTTGGGGCAGCCGGAGCAATCGCTGGTAAGTTTTGTGCCGATTGCCCTTGCTGTCTTGATTGGGCTTGCGGCGGCGGCGGCGACGGCGTTGCGTGGTTTGACGCCGTAGGATTGGTGTGAGGACAACACAACTGTCCCTGTGCTGGCTGCGTCGTCGCGATGCCGAGTCCCTGGGGTTCCTCAGGAATTCCAGTTGCCCGTACATCATCGTTGCGACGTCGTCGCTTGATGGTTGATGTGTTCAGGCTCACTGGCCGATGCTCATGATGCATTCGTAAGTAAAGACCACAGGCGTTGCAAATGACATGTCCTTCATTATCGCGGCGCCAGAGCGGTGTAATGACGGTGCCGCAGTTTTGACAAGAAACAAGGACTTCGACCTTGACGTCATTTTTTTCTGATGCTTGCTCGGGCGTCTCTGCAGGATGCTCAGGGACGGACTCGATCTTGCGACGGTTGTTGTAGGACGGGCACTCGCGACAGCCCTCGGAACCACCCATGCCATTACACTCGCCACGACCGGGACAGCTTGCGGCCATTGTGATTTCGTTGCGGGGTGATTTTGGCATTGGAGTAGCATTCGTGGTTGGCGGGGCCGCTGGCGTAGCTACAGCAGGACTCTGGGAGCGCTGAGAGAGCTCGTTTTTCTGGTCCCGCTGCTGCTGCAGGTATACCATGCGCACGCTTGGCGACCGTTTTAAGTTTACAGGTCTGTACGCATTGCGGGCCTTGAAGTAGAGGCCACAAGCGTTACAGAGAACCTCGGAGCGCCTGCCACGACGCCATAAGGGTGTTTGCGTGACACCGCAGTTAGAGCAAAGGTGGACCCCGCGATTCTGCGGCGAGTCAGGCACCGAATCAGCAGGCGACGCAGCGGCAACAGCCGTGGCTGCCCTTGAGAGTCCCGTTGGTTGTGTAGACGGGCCTGCCTGAGGAGGCGCCGTTTGTGACGGTGTACTCGACGTGGATGCGCTTGAAGGCGATGCCACTGGGCGTGCGATGGGTGGGGCCGAGTTGATCGAGGGCGTGGCCAAGCTGCCAGATGGAGAGGCCACTGTGGATGCGGGACTTGAAGCTCCACTGGGGGGAGCCGCAGTTTGGACGACAGGCGTCGAAACTGGAGTGACCACGGATGGTGCAGAGGCTTGGACAGCGGGCGTCGACACGGGAGTGACAACTGGTGACCGTGGGATCGAAGCAGGGGGGGCTGCGGTCTGAGCCTCTGAAGTCTGCGCCACTGGCGATCGGGGTACTGCGGACTGTGTCACTGGCGATGGAGCTGCGGGATGTGTCGCTGTGGGAGTCGCTGCGGACTGTGTCACTGGAGATGGAGCTGCGGGGGCCGCTGCGGTCTGTGTCACTGGAGATGGAGCTGCGGAGGCCGCTGCAGAGCCTGCTGGAGAGGGTGCAATTGGAACCTGTGGCGGCTTCAAATGAGACGGCGACGAGCTCGGCCCACTTTGTGCTGGTGCCACTCTCTCTGAAGAAAGCGGTTGCGAAGTGCCACCTATACTATTCTGGTGGCCTGTACTACCAGTTTCAGGCTGAGAACTAGTCGAAACAGGCGCTCCTGACGACAATTCCGTTCGTGCCGTTGCGTCCGTGGTAGATTCCGTAGCAGAGTCAGGCTCGGCAACAGACCTACCTAACTCAGGTTTGCTAGAAGCGCCACCTGAATTATTTGGCGCGACAGCCGACGGAGCTGCCGCATCCATCGCATGGGAGGGCGGGGCGTGCAGTGAGATGATTTTAGAGTGCAAGTAGAGCTGCGATTGCGACCGTGGCACGATGAAATATCCAAGTTAAGGCGAACTCAAGACAGAACAATCTCCGTCGCCCACAAGTCTTTTTTGTGATATATCCAGTCGAGCTGGAAACTTGATTTTTTTTTTTTTGGCGGGTCGGTACACTCTGGCCTTATTGCCCCTCTTTTTTTTTTCGCTTGTGCCTTCTGGATCCTCGTGTAAAGGCTGATATGGGTGGATCCACGAAACCGCCGAAGATGGCCAATAAGATTATAAATAAATCGCAATTAACGGTGAGACTGGGGCCAGGGCGGAGGCCTGGGCTTTTTTTTTTAATATTTGAAATTGATGGTCGTGTAGGACCCTAAACCTTGCAGACACCATTTGAAATTTGCTGATGGGATCACTAAATAGAATCGATATGATTGGTTAGAAACTAAAGATGGTGTCATGCGCGGTGAAAGTCAATAGGCGCCTGGGCTTGGCTTGGCACCTGGCGCCTCGCAGGGGGGCATACATTATACAACGGCTGCGGCGCGAACTGAAGCTTGATGCGGACCGCTGAAAGGGTCATATTGGGGTTGTTAATAACCTTTTTTTTATATTTCTTGGTCGTCTAGCTTAAATTCTAAAGCGTGGCTCAACTCGTCTGCGCCCGATTGTGCTCGGCGCGGATTTGACGACGAAGGCGATCGCTGATCATCCAGATAGCGCGGGGCCCGGCTTGGACGAGTGCTGACATACCTGCATGGCATATCGAGATGGATGATGACTCACCGCCTCGATCTTGCGCAGATGTCCCAATCTTAACGTTCTGGTCTGCTTTGGGCTGTTTCCTGGTGGGCCGTCGCCGTGTAGATTTAGTTTTTGATGTGCATTTTTCGCCCAGGGGTGCAGGGTTGTCAGAAGATTGTCATAGAAGCGAGAGATCGGTTTCCAGGGGGGCCCCGTTTCCAGGGTTTTTTTGTTGTTTCCGGGGGGGCTATGTTTCTGGGGTTGTCTTCTTAACAAGGAGTACTTTTAATTCAAGGGGACACCAAAGAAGACTCCAAAAAAGACTTCAAAATGTGCCTTTTTCAGATATATAATAGATGCCCATCTTTAAACCTTTTTGCCACGTCACTATACACCAAAAAAAAGAAAACGCTGCCAAAAATCTGCCAAAATCTGCCAAAATTTGCCTGTCTAACCCAAATTTTATTCGGTGATGGTGGTGGGCCCTTCAACAGCCGCTGCGGGGCATATCTGCGCATTGTTCGTACATGGATATGACACTCCCGTGCTGTTATGTGATCTGCATGGGGGGGGCACACGACCAAATGGTAAATTCAATGCAATGCCGTGATCAACTAGAGAACCAATAAACCAACGGGCCAACTCTTCTAAGGAGTTGATCGCGACAGTGCCGCGACAGTGCCGTGGCAGAGCATATATTTACCGCCCTAATCTGCAAAAGAAAAATATAAAAGAAAATGATTAAAGGTGAGATAAATTTAACTTGTTAATAAAAGCGGAAATAAATCAACTGATACCTTGCGATATCGTTTTAACCACCCAAAGAATCGATTCATCTCAATGATGAACCGCTCTATAGTTAAATAGTTGATGCACAGCACCATCCGGACGTTTGAGATCCAGGGGGCAAGGGCGTATGATGGTTGTCGGGTCAGCCACGCCTAAGATAAGCCCAATCAACCCACCACCACCACCAAATTTAGTTGTGGTCGGGTCGGGGATAACGGGGATAAACGAAGATCGCGGCGGGTCCCACTACACAATAGCCAAACTTGCCAATAACTTAGAAGGGTAATCCGGGCAGAATGTGCAGATCCGAATCTTCGGACGCACACTCCCGCACCGAGGGTAGCAGCTTGGGACGCTGCACTACCCCAACGGGTGCCGTTGACCCAGTGAAGGGGACGGCAGAAAAAGGAAAATTTGTAGAAAATTGACACCTCCAAGTGTACCGCTGTGTGCTGCCTGAGCACCGGTAGCTAGGATGCGGGGGAGTTACACCCCGCAAGTAGGTTGTTTGTCTTTAACAACCAAAAAAAAAAAAAATTTAGAAATACGAGTAACGGCCGGCAAACTCGAGCTGCATGTTCGCGTGGTCGCCAACACCCATATAATAGGGCAATGACTTGCACCGCTCTTCGTAGACAACGTCCACGCCGCTGCGCAGCAGCGAGTCGAGCAACAGCCCCGTGATGGGCTGGTCAACAAACAGCAGGTCAGCTTCGTACAGTACCACATGGAAACCGTACGCCTTTGCAGCCGCCTGGGCCGCCTGGAATAGCGTAACCATCTCGAGAATAGGACCGGAGATAGCAAGGATATAGACCGCACAATCGTCCATGCTATACATCCACGCCGCAGCGCCATTAGGCGTCTTGGCACCGTAAATCTTCGGGGGCGTCAGACCCATGATGTCGCACACAAAGCCGGTGCGCCACTGCATCTGACGCAAAATGCCCGTCGTGGGAGCCGCAATTGTACGCGGCGCGCCATCACGTTCGGTCATAATGTCGATCACCGAGATCATTGTAGCCCTAATGAAGTCCACGGACGCACGCGACTCTGCGGCGTCAAGTGCAACGCACTTTTCGTCGGCAGGTGGCCACGTAGCCGCGGGGTCACTAGGAGCTACAATTTGCATAGCGCCACGAACGCTACCACGGAATCCGCATCGCGTGTAGTAGGCGCCTACATCACTCCACAAGGAAACAAGAGTTCCCTTGTCACTGCGGGCATCAGCTTCAAGCTGCTCACATACATATGTGACCAACTTGCGGGCATAACCATGGCCGCGGTGAGCTTCTGGAGTGAAAACAGCGTCTATCACGTAGTTACGGAATTCAGTGGGGCGTTCGCCCTTTACCTTTAAGAAAGCAGGCCGGTCCAGTGTTTCCAAGGAACATACTATTTCCCAGCCCTG
Organism: Wickerhamiella kurtzmanii; assembly: GCA_030572965.1. Taxonomy (NCBI): domain Eukaryota; kingdom Fungi; phylum Ascomycota; class Dipodascomycetes; order Dipodascales; family Trichomonascaceae; genus Wickerhamiella; species Wickerhamiella kurtzmanii. The sequence goes on along the minus strand of JAJMCK010000024.1, from coordinate 90,402 downwards.
GGAAGATAGCCGTTCCATGGTCCACCGGCGCACCGGCATGCCTTCTTCGGCACATATGGCATCGAGAGCACTCTCGCGGGCGATATGCTGGTCCACAGTTAACATGCCGCGCCATTCATGCGCGGACTGCGCAGAGACTTCGGCGACGCGGGCATTGTCATTGGTGATTTCAACAAATCTGGTCTCCTCAATTCGTATGTGATCCTTCATTGTTATGGAAAGTAAGTGTGGTGCGGTTCAAGTATAGATTGAAGGGTGTGGGGGGGGAGGAGGTGTGAAGAACCAAAAAAGTGTGGGGTGGTGGGGCCCTATTTATCTTTGAGGACCCCCCCTGGTAGTATTATTTCCCAAAAACGATGAGAGGGGTTTTCTGCTTATCTTCACTGCTTATCCGGCACACGGGCTTCAGCGTGCCGAGATCTTTACCGCTGATCGGGGTAGCATGCATCAATAGATAAGGCTTATCAATCGGAATCTACATACTCTATGATATTGTCTATAGTAGTTATTCCAATTGGACGGGCAATCTCGAGTTTATTTCAACCTTTTTAATTGTAGTTTCGATATCCCCGCATTCTCCATCGGCATATTCTCATCGCCACCGCGTCTTTTAGCCGCCTACAGATGCTTAGTCGATCATTGGTGACATCACCTGCTAAATAAGGGAAAATAGGCGTGGCCCTAGCCCTGCATTAGCCGACGTGTGAGTGGGCATTCGACGTTAACTTGGTTATATCGCGCCGATGGCTTGATATGTTGAATTTCGGCTTGTTATAATTGTTTTTATAGGGCAATTAATATAAGGAATTGTTTAATTTTTTTCAGTCTTCAACTTTCTGGTTTGGAGAACTAAGGCACCAAATCAAATAGCAGCTTTAGCCGCAGCTTCCAGGGCGTCTAATTGCTTGTTAACTGCTGCTTTGGCAGTGCCTCCAGTGGATGTACGACGCTCAACGCTGGTCTCGAAGTCAAATACTTTGACAACATCGTCCTCGAACCGATTGTCAATGGTTTTGTATTGTTCAATGGTGATCTTGTCAATTCCAGAAAGGTTGTTGTTCTCAGCAAATGACACTGCCTCGCCAGAAATGTGATGCGTCTCACGGAATGGCACTCCCTTACGCACAAGATAGTCTGCGAGGTCGGTGGCCAGCATATCGACAGTAAGTGCAGACTGCATGCGATCGGCATTGATTCTCAGTGTCGAGATCACACCTGTCGCTATACGCAGTGAGTGGTCCACAGTCTTGAGGTTGTCAAACAGGGGCTCCTTGTCTTCCTGGAGGTCCTTGTTGTAAGTTGATGGGGTACCCTTGGAGGACATCATGAAACCAGCCAATTGACCGAATGCACGACCAGACTTTCCACGCAGCAGCTCCAAACTGTCGGGGTTCTTCTTCTGGGGCATCAGTGAAGACCCAGTAGAGTACGCATCAGCGAGCTTCACGAATCCAAACTCAGCACTGGAATACAAAATCAAATCCTCGCTCATTCGTGAAAGGTGGTTCGTCACCAGCGAACCCCAGAACATGGTCTCGATCACGAAGTCACGGTCAGAAACAGCAGCCAACGAATTGCCAATAACACCCTCGAACTCAAGCTCTGCAGCAAGGTACTCACGATCAACTCCATATGGGTGACCAGCCAATGCACCGCTGCCCAATGGGCTCTGGTTGACACGGTGGAGCAACTGTTCAAGCCGTGTAAGGTCATTGGCCAGGAACGTGCCGTGCATGCTCAACCAGTGAGCCCAACGGATCGGCTGGGCCCGCTGCAAGTGAGTGTAACCAGGCATGAGCACATCGGACTCAGCGCGGGCACGGTGAACCATTGACAGCAGCAGCTCGGCAAGCACCACCTTCAACACTTGGAGTTTCTCGCGAACATACAGACGCATATCAGTAGCAACCTGATCATTGCGGGATCGGCCCGTGTGCACCTTACCAGCAATGTTCTTGCCAATGATCTCTCCTAACCGACGCTCGTTGGCCGTGTGGATATCCTCATCGCCGGGCTTCTCAACGAATTTACCCTCTTTCCACTCTTGTTCGATCTCTTTGAGGCCACGGTGAATCTCTGAAAGCTCCTTCTCATTGAGAAGTCCAAGCTTTTGGAGAGCAGAAGTGTATACACGAGTTCCCTCAAGATCCACGGCGTACATGACCTTGTCGTAGGGAAGCGATGCATTGTAAAGCTCCATGAGCGGGTCAGTGGCACCGGTGAAGCGGCCACCCCATAACTTTTGCTCTGATTTTTGTTCTTTTTCAGCCATTCTAAACTAGTTCTTGGTACAATGAAAGATAAAGATGACTGATTAATGTTAAGGGTGCGGGCGTGCAAATTACAGGTGCGATTTACGTAGATGATGATGGGGCGCGATAAGCCCCAAGAAACCGAGATCACGTGGTCTGGCACTCCATTTGGAAAAAACCGCTGTCGTCTTCTGTCGATAAGAAAATTAAATTTAGTGGTCAATGCAATGAGTGTGTCTATAGGTGACACAAATTGCATGGTCGAAAGCGGCGAAAATCTCGGCGGCCTGGGTCTCGAGTAGTGAAACGTACGACTCAGAGACCTTGCAACGGAGTAGGGCCACGAGCTCCTCGACCAACACCTTGAGTACCTTAAGATCGCCTTTCACAAGCGGGGATGCTGAAATATGGTGCACAATGGCATGGTCAAAGGCGCAGCGCTTGTTTTCGACGGCATGGATAAGGTTGACAATGGGCTTCACAAGCTGAAGCAAAGGCTCGGCAAGCTGGAGAGTCTGCTGATCATTGAGTGGGCACAAGTCGCGGACATCGTCGTTGGTATCCTCGACAATACTTTCGAGGTCCTTGACATCACGCTGGATGTTGATCAAGGGTGCAATGTCGTGGAGAATGGCACCGTGGTGCTCGAAGGCCTGGATCTCACAAGTGAGAGCCCGAATTTCCTCTCCAATTACATTAAAATCGTGAACAACGCATTCAACAGACTTGGACAGGGCTCCAGTTGCAAATACGATTGAGCTGACGAGAACAGAAGTAAACTTCATTTTGTTGGTGATTATTCTTTCTTGGTGGACATCGGTCAATTTATGCTATTCCAAAACCATCACGATTTCTTGTTTTCTTTCTAAATCAAGTAACTAGTTGTTGTTGTTTTTTTTCAATTGATTTAGGTAGGCACCCTATTTAGTATCTGCAAGAATGTTTGATATTCATCACATTTTCCACGGACTAACTGACAAAGCGATATGCTATCAAAGTGGGTGCCCTAGCTAACCTTAATTGTGGGAAAGATTGTTAGTTGATCCACGACCAGTTTGCTGGCTTGAGCGCCCACAAAGTTGACTTGCCCATCTTTGGCAATAACCAACAAGAGAAAGTAGACCATCTCATCTACCTGGGTAGTGATCTAACCAGATCCGGCAATAGTAGGCACAACAACCGACAAAATCAGGATGGACGAACTCAAGACTAGACTAGAGTTTCTCGAGCACGTCACGAGCACATCCACTTACAACACTAATGATGAAGACTTGCTACAACAAATTGACAATCTGGGCGCGAGTCTTCATGAGCTTGTAGACAAACGAAGTGAGATGCACGGCAAAGCACAAGAGCTGGCCAATAAGTCTGCTCTTGAGCGTGTAGCTGCGCAATTGCCCACCCACGACCCATCTGATCACGTTTCTAGTAGTGTTGAGGCTGAAGTGATCAATGCAAAGCTAGATGAAACCACTAAGTTCATCGATCAGCTCGAGGCCAATCCCGATCTAAGCATTCCGGCTCTAAGGCCGACGCAATCGGAGGCATTGGCCGACAAGAGCGTATTTACCCAGTTCGACAAGGCGAGTGTACAAAGTGTACAAGTATCTCAGCGGTGGATGAACCATGTGGCTACGACCAATGGCAAGACTGCTGATACTTACGAGTCACCGCATGAGAAGATTGATGGTAAATCGTCAGAAACGTGAGCACGAACTATTTATTGTGAAGGTAATAGGACATGAAGCGGTTGTATGTTAATTTGGTAGTAGTTTTGTATTCTGTACACCGCATGATATTGACGAGTTAGTAGAGCATTGTTAAAAGAGGAGTCAATTTGAACATCGGAACGGCACTAACTTAGATTTAGTAGTACAAAACGACATTTGGGCGACATCACAACGGTGCCAGAACTACATTGATGCGACATTAGAACAAACAGAAAAACAACATCACAACAAACGGTAGAACAGATCCATTAGATCAACTATTAGTTCTGAGGTTCAAGTTAGAAGTTCATCAACCAAAACAATACAATTCAATTCAAGCCGAACAAAACTAAAACCAAACAACCAAACACAAAGCTTGTGCCTTTTCTTTCCCTTCGAGTAAAGTTAAGCCCTGTATTTCCTACTATAAAAACACACATAGATCTATATTACACTAAAAACTTCAGATCTGCCCTGATCTTCTTCACATACCAAAACCCGGGGAAAGGGAAAAAAGGTACGGCACGTGTTGCCTCGACAACTTTGTGTTCTATTTTTATGACATTCAAGTTCCTGTGCGGCATGTGGAGTTATAGAGATATGGTAATCGCTCGCATTCATAGCGGGGGGCCTGACTACTCTTTATGCCAGATCGAGTTTGCCCAGCCGTTTAGCCCAGCCATTTCAAAAATGCTGTGCCTTAAAATGAGTGTTTATGCTGCTGACTACGTAAGAAGAATGTGCTGATCAGGCTCGCAGGCAGGCAGGGAGAAAGGCATCCTAAATTCTTCAGCCTTTTGGCCTGCTTCCGTAAAAAATAACAACATCATAATCTCTCCGCAAGTCAAGGCAGAGCATTGTTCCACCACCACCACATTCGTTACGAAGCAGCGCTAACAAAAAAAAACTTTGGTTTCTTAACACATTCAGTGACAATGAAGGCTACTGTTCTTTTCGCTCTTTTCGGTGCTTCGCTTGCCAGCGCCCCTCCTGCCTGTCTTCTTGCCTGCGTTGCTGAGGTTGGCCGTAACTCCGACTGCGAGTCTCTGGCCGATATCTCGTGCCTCGCTGGTCAGTCCAGCTTTAGCAGCTGCCTCACCTCCAAGTGCCCTAACAACGAGGCTCCTAATGCCCAGAAGGCTTTGAACTTGATTGCCAACAACTTCGGTGCCTCGGTTTCGTCGGCGCCTGTGTCCTCGGCTGCCCCTACCTCGAGCTCGGCTGTCTCTTCTAGCGTTGCCCCGTCCTCTACTTCGGTGGCTCCCTCGTCGTCGGCTGCTGCTCCCAGCACTAGCTCCAGCGTCGTTGAAGTGCCCACTACCAGCTCCAGCTCTTCCTCTAGCGTTGCCGTGGTCGTTCCCTCGACTTCTGCTCCCGCTGTTGTCACTTCTGCTGCTCCCGTCACCACCGCTGCTCCTTCCACCACCGCCGCTGTGGTTGCCCCGAGCTCCGTGGCCATCGAGCCCAGCCAGGCCACCACCCCCATTGCCAACGCCGCTGCCGTCCAGGAGCTCGGTGTTGCCGCCGGTGTTGTTGCCGTCGCCATGGCCATGCTGTAATTTGTTTCATTCCCACCCGTTTATTTGCTGTAGCGAGCCTTGTGCTCCAAGCAGACAATCAAAAAGCTGCATTGTTCCATGTTTTGGCCATACCCCGTTCATATACCCATACCATAACTATTTAGCATTAGCCAAGATAATTTGCGCTAAACCAGACTTTTTGTTTGTTTCCTTCTAGTCAAAAGATAAAGTCCAACAACCATATCCAAAAAAAAAAGATCGGTACGTACGGAATTGCCAAAAAAAGAAATTATCGACACAGGCAGGATTCGAACCTGCGCGGGCAAAGCCCACCACCTTAGCAGGGTGGCACCTTAACCACTCGGTCACTGTGCCCGATGATTGGGAGAGAGCAGCTGACTGACACGTTAGAGAGTCGCATTAATCTTATTTTGTGGAGATTTTCCTTTGGATTGAATGACCGTCCTAAACCATGAGTTCAATTTTATAAACTTGATTTTTGGGTTTATAGCAATTGAAGCTGTGTAAAAACAGACCGCACTCAATGAGAATTTCGTGCTATTGTACAGAACAAAAGCTGTGTCGATAGCTGGCTATGTCGAGGATAGATCACGCGCTTTGTCAGTTGTTTTCCCCAGCTTAAAAAAAATTGAGAATTTATTTTTCATACTGCGAAAATCTAAGCCATTCCACTTTAACGGATCTCGTGGATTTCTTTATCACAATGGCCGAAAAATCCGGTAAATCCGCGCCAGTGAAGAAGGCTGAAAAGGTCAAGGCGATCGAGCCCGAGTTTTTCGAGGTTGCATCCACAGATGAGGAGTTCGAGGGCTTCAATTCCACATCGTCAGAGTCTGATTCTGATAGCGACGAAGCTGGCGAGCTAGAGGTCGAGGTTGAGGCCAACTCCAGCGACTCAGAGTCTGAAATTGAGGACAAGAAACAATCAAAGAAGCAAGATAAGGCCAAGGCTGAAATTGCCAAGCTCGCCAAGTCGGCTAAAGCAGCTTCCAAGAAGACCGGCAGCGATGATGCAATTGTGAGCTCGCGAGTGGTTTTCGTGGGCAGAATTCCTCACGGTTTCTACGAGGATCAAATGAAGGACTACTTCGGCCAATTTGGCACCATCACACGTCTCCGTTTATCACGCAACAAACGCACGGGCGCTTCAAAACACTATGCATTCATCGAGTTCGCGAGCCCAGAGGTCGCTGCAGTGGTGTGTGAAACCATGGATAACTACCTTTTGTTTGGCCACATCCTCAAGGTCAAGCCTGTTGACGAGTCCACAATGCACGAGAAGTTGTTCGTTGGCGCGAACAGAAGATACCAGGTCATCCCCTGGGGCAAAGTAATGAAACAGCGTTATGAGCGTAAACACTCTCGCGAATGGTGGGAGGAGCTCGCCGCCAAGGAGAAGAAGCTGCGTAAAGAGAAGGCAGCTAAGATCAAGGCCCTTGGCATTGACTACACTTATTAGGTAGACTAAAAAAACGTTAGTGTACAGTTGGTAGGCTTTGTTTGTATTTAATTTGGTTCTTTTTTAAGCCCAGACATTTTTGAACAGCTCATCATCATCATCAACAGTCTCTGCAACGGTTGCGACCGTCTTTGTTGGCGCCGGAGGCACAGAAGCAGACGACCGCGGCAGAGATGGTACGGGCGACGGCACAGGTGACGGCACAGCGGTCTGGGAAACCTGTGGCTGCACCGTTTTGAACGGATCAGAACCACGAGTTTGGTTGTTGCGGTTCTGCTGGCCGCCGAAATTAAGCCCAGACAGCGCTCCAATATTGTCCATGGGCTGGGTGGATTGGTATGCAGATGGAGCCGCCGTTGTCGTGGCAGGCGGTGCACTGGTCGCTGGACGAGCCACGGGAGATGGTGTCGATGACGCTGGCTTGGCGTACAATGACAAAATAGACTTCTTGAGGCTATCCCTGTTCTCTGTCTGCGCTGAGGCTGGAGCAGGGGCCTGTGCACTATTCGGTGTTGGTGTGCGCGACGGCATTGCTCTTGGTTGTGCTCTATGTTGCTGCTGCTGGTGGTGCTGGTGTGAGTGGTGGTGATGGCTCGGGTGGCGCGAGGTGCTCGTGGGCGCGTCACTGTATCTGGATGTTCCACTGCCGACCGCAGACGCGGATGTCGAGCTAATTACAGGTGCAGACGATCTCGAGGCCAGTTTTGAGTCACTGTAGCCGCTGAAATCGAGTAGATCCACAGACGCGTGGCTCTGAGTTCCCTGGCGGACCTTGGGAGGCATCGTGGGCGGTCCATCGCGCAACCGGGATTGTTTCACAGCAGACAGGGGCGCGTCCTCGTCCAAGGACGACGAACGGGATTTGCCTCCGTCTTTGACCCAGCGCTTGAGCTCGTATTTTGTGCGCACGTAGTTCATGATCTTGGATTCATCAGGCACATAGTTTGCTGGCAGATGCGCTTCCCAGTATTCATTAGCCTTGCGGTTGCCAATGCCTGCTAGGCTGGCGATTTGCTCATCTGTCCAAAAATCAAGGTCTATCGAACGCACCTTGGAGATATGCGTGCCCAAACTACGATGGATTCCAGAGCATCGAATACAAATGAGTACACCAAGGTTGTAACTCGCCCATCGCGGGTGGGTGGCAGTTTTGCAATCTGCGCATCTATCGTTGCCAGGCTGCGCAAGGATCTTTTTGAGCAGAGCCTTGCCTTCTGTGGACGTCTTTCGTTCGACCATCACAAATTAAAAGCTTCTTTTGCTTTGCCCGAGGCTGGATACGTTCCAAACGTGTAGACTTCCAAGTGTTGTGTGCTGTTTATTTAGAGATGAAGATTAAGTCTTCATAGGAGTTAACGTTATAATGGCTGTCGTCAGCCCCTAGACCCAACGACGGTTAAACCGCGTCAGTTAACGCGTATGTGAATATCAACAGAAATGGAGTTTGGAGTAAAGTTATAGAAAAAAATAGGCTGTACACTGGCATATTTTTTAGTTTGTTCTAACTTTTGATAGTAGTCTCATAATTATAAACGTCCACAGTCGGCCACTGTGATAGCCGTTGAACGGTTGAGCCGCGTCAGTCAATGCGTATGTGAATATCAACAGAAACGGTTATAGACTTTTAAAAAAAATTAGGCTGTACAATGGCGTTTTTTCTTGGTCTCTTCCAATTTTTAGTTCGGGTTCAGCTGTCTACAGCAGTTGGGTCATTAGTTGCGTCCACAGTCGGCGTCTGTTGTAGTCGTTGCCGGTCTATGTCCACCAGTTCATAATCTTCAAAGAACGTTCGTCGCAATTCTCGCCATTGACTTGTCCATATACCAAGACTGACCATCAGCATGCTCGACAGAATCTGGGTCGCCCACCAAAGCCAGCTTCGGGGAACACTGCCACTAGCCGCCCACGCTACTATGAAGTTGATCAAATGGAGGGTCAAGGCGAAATCAAGAGCCAGTTTGCTTCGACCAACAATAACTGCGAGTGCAAGCACAGACATAAAGCCATCTATAAGCCACAAAAATGCAAGTGTCCATCCAAGGGTTGTGTCGGCCCGAATCTCTTCCCATGAAAACACGTATCGTGCGTGCCACGGCACACCCATAACGAACAGTGTAAACGTTACCAGAATGCATCCAATAAGATAATAAACCGATTGGAGTTCTACGATTTGAACAAACAGGCGCTTTGGCGCCAGCACAGGCGACTGGCGCGCCATTGGAACTGCTCGGGCTGGAATAAGATGGTAGGATGTTGGAATGCCATCCAGGCGTACCCATTTTGGTCAGCCGGGGCCAGATTTGGCTCGCATTAAAATAGGATCTCAATTAGAGACATTTTGGAAACTAGGCATAAGTTAATTTTGTTTGAGTTGAATCCGACTAAAGAAAAATTGCTTTGCTTCAGTATTGACCGAAATTCGTATAGGTACATATTCTGATGGCCGTGCATTCGTATCTGCCTATGTATGGTGATGATGGCAGTGGCCTTATATAATTTTTTTCAGCCTCTGTGCTAATTTATTTTTCAAACAATGGCTAAAGGAGCCAAAGGATCCAAGTCTAAAGCAGACTTTGTCTACACCATTGAAGATGAAGATCGAGTAGATGATCTTGATAACGAAAAGGCCGGTGAGCTGAACCCTGATTTCACCTTCGGAGACTCGGCGTTCACGCCTGCCGAGGAGGATGGCTGGGATTTTGGCGGGTCCGCTTCAAAACAGGATGAGCTCGACGGAATCTTGAAAAAGCACGGCGCTTTCAAGGAGGACGAAACCAATGGTCAACTTGTGGAGGAAGTTGAAGAGTCTGAGGACGACGATATGCTCAATGAGAGTGAACAAGACTCTGAAGCAGAATCAGACGATTCGACCGAGTCCAAACCCACGGAAAAAGAAGACGCAGAGGCAGATGGTGATGAGCCGGATTCAGCAGAAGCCGAAAAAGAATTCTACGGTGAAACAGAGGAAAAGCCAGTAGGAAGCTTCACAAGCATGTCGCTGTCTCGTCCCGTGCAGAAAGGTATTGGCGCTGTAGGCTACACAGTTCCTACCCCCATTCAAAGTGCTGTCATTCCAGTTGCACTGCTGGGTAAAGATATTGTGGCTGGTGCCGCAACAGGTTCAGGTAAGACCGCAGCATATATGATTCCAACTCTTGAGCGATTAGTCTACCGACCAAGAACGGCGTCCACGCGTGTAGTGGTTCTGACTCCTACTCGTGAATTGGCTATGCAAGTCTACGATGTGGGCTCCAAACTCGGCAAATACGTGAACAACCTTAGGTTTGGTCTTGCCGTGGGTGGTCTTAATCTGCGGGCTCAGGAGCAGGAGCTCAAGACGCGTCCCGATGTTGTCGTTGCCACGCCTGGTCGTTTCATTGACCACGTGCGCAATTCGCCAAGCTTCTCAGTGGATACAGTTGAGATTCTCGTCGTTGATGAGGCTGATAGAATGCTCGAAGAAGGTTTCGAGGCCGAACTCAATGAAATTCTCTCGTTGATCCCATCAAAACGCCAAACGCTGTTGTTCTCGGCCACGATGAACAACTCCATCAAGGATCTTGTCAAACTTTCGCTGCATAAACCTGTTCGCATCATGATTGACCCGCCAAAGCAAGCTGCTTCGGGCCTAGTCCAAGAATTCGTTCGTATCCGCAAACACGAAGAGTCCAGACCTGCTATTCTCGTGTCGCTACTCAAGAAGCTGAGCGCAAAGCAGCGTGTCATTGTTTTCGTGACCAGAAAGAAGACAGCTCACAATTTGCGTGTCATCTGCGGTCTACTCGGAATCCGTGTCGGCGAGCTCCACGGCGCCTTGTCTCAAGAACAGCGTTTGGACAGCATTACTGCATTCAAGAAGTTGGAAGTACCAATTCTCATCTGTACAGATCTTGCCTCTCGTGGTCTTGATATCCCCAAGATCGAGGTCGTCATTAACTATGAGCTTCCCGAGACCTATGATGTCTACTTGCATCGTGTTGGCCGTACTGCCCGTGCTGGCCGTACTGGTACCTCAATCTCAATGGTGGGTGAAAGCAACACAGAAAGAGCCGTGGTAAAGGCTGCCATCCAAGCTGCCCACGGAGAGAAGGAGACAAAGACTGAGCGTCAAAAGATTCTCGGCCGTAATGTTGAGTGGCCCGAGATTGAGGCCATTGCTGCAAAGATCAATGATCTCAAGGACACCATTGATGATGTCCTTGCTGAGGAGAAGACTGCAAAGGAAATAACTATGGCCGAACGCGACATCACAAGAGCCCAGAATTTGGTCCGCCACAAGGAAGAAATCCACTCAAGACCGAAGCGAACATGGTTCGAGGACGACAAGAAGAGGGCTGGTAGCAGGACCAGCGCCAAGCGACCAAAGACCAACCACCAGAAGAAGCTCGCTGAAGCGGGTGACCAGTCCTGGAATTATAAGAAGACAAAAGGAGATCGCTCTGTTGCTTCAAAGCGCGGCGGGAATAGGTCTATCTTTAAGGCTGGTGCAAAGGTATCTAAGAGTCGTAAGTAAACTATTAATGAAACTGCTTCAAAAGCACAGTTGTACTCTAGATAATGTTATGTTTTAGCGTCGCTTTTTACCCTTTTTCTTCTTTTTGGGTTTCGGCTTTGCGTCTACTTTTGGTTTGTCTTCACCTTCGGGCTCATTAGTCGTGCCAGCATCAGCAGGCACTGGCTCCTTATTAGTGTCAGTAGACTCATTTGCATTTTCGGTTGGCTTCTCTGAGACCGTCTCATTATCGTTAATAGGCTTTTCGCGTTCCTCAGCGGCCACCTTGGGCTCTTCAAAGGTTGTACTGGGCTTTAGTGGTGCCTCCGCAGGTTCCTCAGGCGTTTTGGATTGAGGGAGAGCCTCATCAGGCTGATCAAGAGGAGTTTCGGCTGCGTCGGGCAACTCCGACGCCTCTGAGTGCTCCTCGGGCTTTGTCGCGGGTTCCTCAGGCTCCTTTGCGGGCTCCTCAGGTTCCTTTTCCGGCTCTTTAGGCTCTTCCGCAGGCTTGTCGGACTCCTCAGGTTCCTTTTCCGGCTCCTTAGGCTCTCTTGCAGGCTTTTCGGACTCCTCAACAGGCACCTCGACGGGCACTTCCGCAGACTTGTCGGACTCCTGAGCAGGCTTCTCAACAGGCACCTCCGGCTCCTTGGATTCTTCCACAGGCTCCTCAGCAGGCAATTCAGGCTCGTCAACAGAACCATCATGTTCTTTAGCAGACACCACGGGTTCTTCGGCAGATGCCTCAGGCTTCTTGGCAGATTTCTCGGGCTTCTCAACAGGCACCTCAAGCTCCTCAATAGACTCCTCAGGCTGCTCAGTAGACTCCTCGAGCACCTCAGCAGGCTTCTCGGGCACCTCAACAGGCACCTCCTTCTCAGACTTCTCAGCTGACACCTCAGACTCCTCAGCTGGCACCTCAAGCACCTCAGGCACCTCAGGCACATCTGAGGGCCTCTCAGGCTCTTCAGTGGGTTCCTCAGAATCGCGGGCAGACGGTGTTTCAGCTTTCGGCTGAGCAGGTGGCTCCAATACTGAGTCTGCCAATCGTGAAACATCATTTTCTTTATGAATAACAGAATCTGGGCCCGTCGGTTGTTGGTCCAGTATGCTTCCAATCGTGGCAGAGTCCTCGGGTACTACAATGTTGAGCCCTGACGTATTGGCCTCTGTGGTATCCGCACTCTCGTTGATACTTCGAACTTGAGCCTCAGCAGCCGCTTCAGCAGCAGCCTCCTGAACAATTAAACCATTCCTGATCTCGGCGACCTCGAACGAAGAGCGATCGACGGTGATATCAGTATCAGAGATACTTTCATCACTTTCGACAGTACCGGCGGCCCTGCGGACTTCGGTGAGGTTGTCTCTCGACATGGCCCTGCTGTTGGAGAGTTGGGATAGGGGCGTATTCTCGTCATTCCGCAGAATGGGCTTAATAGGAGTGCCAGCTACAACAGCGGGGGATCCACTGATGCTCGACGACCGACTGACGCGAGTAGATCTGTCAATTTCACTACTCATAGATCGTCGCTCCTCCACTATGGGTTCGATAAAGCCATCTGGGCTCGCAAAGTTATTAATGGCCTCATAAACCACATCGGCGACATTGCCTGCTCCCGTGAACTGGCCCGCTTTCGAACGGAAATATGAGAGATCGAGCATCATGTTATCCTTTTCGCGTTGAGAGCGCAAGCGTACACGGCAATAGGCGTCGAGAAGACGAGCTTTGTAGGCAGCGAAAACTTCGGATACGATACCCGCAGCAATTGGAGCTGGCATCACATCCTCAACGATCCTCACTACCGTCTGAGTGTCCTTCACGAGGTCTTTCATGTACTTGTTGGCCTCTTCTCCATCGAGAGGGGGCCGCGACCAATCGGTGGCAGCGATAGTGCGGCATGAAACAGTGATTTTATCAGCCATAAGCTTAACAAGCTTCCGATGAATCTCTGCCTCATGTTCGCGAAGGTTGGACATGACCTGTTCGAGCTGAGCCCCAACTTGAGGTAGGCGGTCACGAGCAGCATGGCGTTGTGCCAATGCCTGAATATAGCCGAGGACTTTGACAACAGCACGAAGGCTTTCGCTGGCGAGCGTCAGGTGGCGCACAGAGATGTGTTTCAAGCCAGCAGTCTTTGTGGCGCCAAAACCAAGGACAAGTCCTCTCACCCGACCATTGAATTCACCTACAAGATCAGCGAGCATCATCGAGAAGTCGGACGAGAATTTTCCGGGCATCAGTGCGATAAGAATGGCATAGTTGCCGATTAGTTGGATTGTACGGGCAGTTCCACGCGAGATGAAGAAAGCATCGCCCTCAATGAACAGGTTAAGTGGACGTTTAGCGTCTTCTGCAGGCGTAGAGGATCGACTGGGACTATTCTCGAGAGGAGTATCGAGTCGGGTGTAAGCTAACCAGCTAGATGGGTCTGCAAGACCACTCTCCACAACACCATTGACCAGCGATTGTAACGAGTCGGGAATCTCTTCACGACGCCAGTTGTCAGTATTCAAAGCCTCCTCCATGATCTGGCGACTAGAACTGTGATATGTGTGCAGGTATAATTGGGTTTGGACCACTAAAAATTCGCCGACCTCTGGTGGCCAAACGCCAGTGAGCTCCTCGCATTCCTTAATGAAGGCATCGCTCATAGAGAAGAAGCGTGCGAACCGCGGAGGCGGCAGAACAGCTGTACTGTCTTTTCGGACTTTAAGCACTCTTACAATGCGTGAATCTGCCGACCTGACGGCACCGAACAGAATCTCGCCTGCCTCGGGGCAAGGGACGATATTCACCAGCATGTTTTGCTGGGCTCGAAGACGGAGCAGGACAGCTAAGACACGCGAGTAAAGCTTCACGCACATCTCCTCTGCTGCTTCGGCTGGCATATAGTGCAAGCTTCTTGCCAACTGCGAGTCCTCATTGTCTTGGGGAGGTAGGCAACCTCTGATAGTGTTCTTTACTTCGCGGGCAACGCGGTCACTGACGACGCTGATTGTATCGGGACCATTGCGTACTGCCTTGAGAGAGGATTCCACCGTATTTACGAGATCAGGGGGCAGCTGTCCAGCGGCCGCGGTGAGATTTCGTCGGCTTTTAGCAATGAAGATATCCGACAATACCTGAGATTCGTAGGCCTGGATGCTGTCGCGAAGATCGTCAATAATTGTGTCGCTGATCAGATTGACGTAGTGATCCTGGATGGTTTCAGTGGCCGTATCGAGCTCACCGAATATTTCAGCCATCGCTTTTAATGATTGGAGTTGCACAGGAGCAGCTTCTGAGACAGCCAGAGACTGAAGAATCTCGAGCTGGTCGCGGGCAAGAACCACGTCAGTGATGAGCAGATCACGAAGTTTGTCCATTCCGTCAAGGAATCGGCGGATATAATCAAGAGCATTGCTGAGGGTTTTGACACGATCCAGCTTTTCTCGTAGAGCCAAAGTTTCATTATTTTGGTCAACGACACCAGTTTTGACCTCAGACAGCTCAGAATGGAATTGCTTGATTTGCTCGCCCAGCGATGCAGCGCGGTGCTCAATTTCATGGAACGAAGCTGTTGCCGAGAAGAAAGAACCCGATGCCTTTGAGATTTCCGATATCAGGTGCATTTCCACCACGTCAACGTACCAGCTGAGCTTGTCATGGAGCAATGTTTCTCTTCCACCGAGCAGAGCATCGTCGTCTGGAGCGTCATCGTCAACCCCGGTGATAATGTCGAATACTCGTGGGTTGTCGAGTTCAAAGTCTTCACCAAAGAATACGTCGGGCACGAGATCCAACGGAGGAACATCGTTAGACTCGAGTTCTGAGACTGGGGCAGGTACACTTGAGGCTACGCGAAGATATTGATCAACAACCTCCTCGTCGGGGGCCTCGATACGCAGGAGCTTGATCTGTGGGATATCGCGAGTTGTTGGTGCCTTATAGCCTGCAGTACGAGGGTCCCGAGACGAATTATACACCAAGGATGCTATTGAGTTTGAGTCTGAGGAGGCCTCGAGTTCGCTCGGGGCAGCACTCGTATCGCTAGCTGCTCCACTTGCAGTGCTACTGATGATACCTCCTGTAGCACCGCCGTCTACAGACTGGGAGAGCGGCCCATTGACGGTTATCGAGCTACTGGCCAGACTAGGAGCCCGACTGTGCTGGCTCATTATATTAGGTGCCAGCGCCTAGTCGCCGTCAAGAAAGCCTGTGTTTACTCCGGTGAAATACACTGTAGTGGATCGCGCTCTCTGGCCTTGGTCCTCTCAGCTAAAGCTGGGTGCAGCCCGATTGATTACCTCAGAGAATCTGGCATGCAGCCTCCATGCATAGCATAGCCATGAACGGGGTCTGAAGGGAACAAATTATAAGGACTAAAGGACTGTCAATTTTTATGTTGTGTTTTGTTGAACTAGTGTAAGTACTACTGAGAACAGAAAATTATTGAGTTGAAGTTGTTTCGAACTACTTGGAATCAAAAAATGAGTAGGTGGGAGGCATTGGTTTCTCCAGGCGTTGTCAAAGCCTAACCGAGGTCGATTTTCTCAGTTTTAGCATTCTGAAATTTGTTCCAAAAACCAAATGGGATAAAAAAATGGGACAGAAATCGGATTCAAAAGAAGTTAAAATCGGTTTTTGAAATACTGGCCAGCATTGTCTTTGTACCTAAAATAACCCAACCGTTGAGACTTGCTGGGACAAATAGCCGTGCATCATCAGCCACTACCCAGCGTGTTTACAAAAGCGTTAAATGGCAGTATCACAAAATCAATAAGCTTGAGAGTTTGGGGGGTTTGAATTGCATGGTTGACAGCCTGGCCAGACAATTAAAATGATTGAGGAGCGCAGTGCGGACGAAATTCTGGCCAAAGCTGCCAAGAAGAGCAGTGGATTCTCCAGTTTGATCGCCTCAGCGTCTGGAAAGCGTAATGATCGAAAGGAAGAAGCTGCAGAATTGTACAAGTTGGCAGGAAACAAATACCGTACTTCAAGAGAGTTTGCAAAGGCTGCCAAGGCATTCGAAGATGCTGCGGCAGTCGACGTACGTCCCTACGACTCTGCCGCCACCTATGTGGATGCTGGCAATGCCTGGCACATGGCCAACAACCTCCCCAAAGCGGCGGATTGCATTGGCAAAGCAGCTTCTATTTTTACCAAAAAGGGTCCCAAACGACGAGCCGTGCAGCTCATGGTTGATTTAGCAGACCTTTATGGCCAAATGAATGATTGGAAGAATGCACAGTACACGTGGAAAGCCACTGTGGCCGCTGCAGTGGAGAATAACTCGCCTGCGCTCGCTGCAAAGGCCATGCTGGGCCTTGCAGAAGCGTCAATGCAGCTCAAGGACTACCACACGGCCGTTGAAGGCTTCGAAGCTGCCGCAAGAGATGCAACCTCCAACAAACTCGCGCGATGGAGCCTTAAAACATACTACTTCAATGCTGGTCTGTGCTACCTTGCATCTGGAGACTTGACCGGGTGCGCCAGAGCCCTTGAGCAATATGCTCAGGAGGACAAGGCGTTCAATGCCACGCCTGAATACCGTTGTCTCCGTTTGCTCTTGAAATCGCTTGAAACGAACAACGAGTCCGGTGTGGAGCAAGCCCTTTTCAAATACGACCAGCAGAAGCGCTTGGACAAGACTCAATTGGAGCTTGCGTTGGTTATCAAGAAGCAAGTTTCCTCACTACTTTAATTTTTTTTCGTGGTTATCTATCTATTTATGCAACAGAACAGAGTGTGTCTTGGTACTTTACGAGATAAACAAAAAACGGCTCGAGCTTGCGCTGGATATCAAGGGGCATTTACAGTTGATTTCATTTGTTTCTTAGTTCGTGTCATGGTACTTTATTAGATAGATATAGGGACGTCATTATACACCGAACGAAGCAACGGGACGGATTCTTGTCCGTGCCGATTTGCCAGAAGTCTGGGCTTCGCCGGAAGCTAGCGGCACCTCCGCGGGACTCAAAATATTTTCTTTTTCATGCTCTGGAGATGCGCTGCTGGAAGAAGAGGTCGATGCTACAAGATCGACGGGTTTGACATTAGGGTCAACAATCTCGTACACGCTTGAGTTCTGGGGTGCACGGAACACAGCCTTGAAGTCATAATTAGCATTGAAACCGGGGCGGCGCTGCGAGTGAGAATTGTCAAGTCGCGTTGCGGCCTCTGGAATATACTCCTCGGGCTCCTCTTCTGCTTGTTGGTCGACCTGGTACTTGAGAGTAGTGGCCGGCAGAGAGGCGATGATCGAGGAATCACAATCGTCGACGGTGGATGGCCGGCGCAGACCTAAGAACAAACCGCTGTTCTCGTCTGATTCGGCTCCTGAGCTATACTCCTCGCCGTCTTCGTCGTCGGTTTCAGTGCTTGAGCCAAACACCGATTCTATGCGGGTGGTTGTGTTAGCAGCTACTTTCTCATCAGGATCGATGGCAATGCACTGCTCGACGCGATCATTGAAATGAACCTTTCGCTCGTGCGGGGTGGTTGACGACGCAACTGAGAGTCGGGACACTAATGAATTGAGCGAGCCCACCGAGTTTGTGTTGGACAAGGGATGCTGTGCTGGTGACATGCCTAACGCTGGAGACGCTGATACGGACGCCTGAGGATCCTTGTGCTCTGGTTGACTATATTGAGTATTGAGCAGATCTGTGATGCGTTGGCGACTTGTACCCATTGGCGTTGGTCGGTAGTGATGGTGCCGTAAGTAGTCTGCAGCCGAGCCAGGTTCGCCCATGGCGAGTTCGGGGGCGTCCTCGAGCATAAGCTGAGCAAAAGTCTTCTTCTTGAGAATCGATTTGGGTGGTTTTTTGGCTTGTTGCAGCACGTTACCTCCTCGCAATTGTGAAGATGCGCTGGCTTGACCCAAGTCTGAAGAGCCCGGACGCTCAGAACTTTGCGAGCGGAGCTTTGACGAGTCGCTAGACACGGATGAAGCTCGGTCTTGAGAGCCAGACTCAGACTCGGCATTGTCGTTGGGATCATGATACAATGGACCATAAAGCCAGGTGACATCGTAGTCCTTGAGCCAATTGACTTCTTCAGGGCTAACTGTGCGGAGATGGTTCTTGGCTTTGGCCCACATTCGCCAGCTGGCGTTCTCAAGTCGGGCACTATTAGCCATATCCTGTCGCCGGGACACAATATATCGCCAAGAATCTGCTATGTCGCGTTCAGTCCAGTCATGGCTGAAGTAGTCTACACGAGTGAGTGGCTCGGGTTGCACATTCGAGTCGTCTAAGCCTCTTGGCGAATCCTGACCATCTTCTTTCGGCGCAATCTGAGGGCTGGAGTTCTGTCGTTCTTCTCTAGGAGCAATGTAAGGACTCGCCTGGGCTTCTTTGGTGGTAGTTGGTGCTGGAGCAGGAGCAGGTGCTGATGCGTGTGACCGGGCCGAAGCATGGGCCTGACCAGGGCCCTGGACAGGGGCAGGAGAAGACGGCTTTGGAGAATCAGGTCGTGGCCGTTGTTGTTGCGGCGGCTGTGAATTGGAATTGGAATTGGAATTGGAATATAATTTGGAGGTTGATTTGGAACTTGAATCTGAGTTCTTCAAATTGTCAGGTGTCGAAACCGGCACAGCGCTTCGGGACTCCGAAAATAATGGCTGTGCGCTCGAAACAGACCCCTGGCCAATTGAGACCTTTCCTGTGATGGCTTCTACGGCTTTTTGGCCGTCAGAAACCTCTGGAGCTACTAAATTGTCAAAAGTGCCCATACTTCTACTTCTTTTCAGTAGGCTTGGCCGTGGAGAAGACGTAGGCGCAGGCGCAGCATCAGAAGCAGGAGCAGCATTAGTTGCCGAGGCGGTCTTTTCAGGACGCGATGCTAAGTTTTGTTGGCTAACGGGAGCCGACTGCTTCATTGGTGGGAACTCATCTGCGCTGGCTCTTAATGGTAACGAGGAGGCAGGACCAGCTCTTGCTGCCATCGATGAAGGCATAGGGTTTACCCCGGGTAATTGCCCCGAGGGCCTTGCTCCGAGGCCTAAAAAGCTACTTGAGCCCATGAGCGGATTGTCTCCGCCCAAGGACAGCGTACCTCTTGAAGAAGTTCGCTTCAAGCCGCCTCCAAACCCCGCGGAATCTTCGCTGGCTGGGACCATGGTTCAGGAGAGGAAACCACTGTGCGTTCTTGCTGTATCCACGTAGCCAGAGCGACTAAATGAAACGATGGAGCCGGATTGATGGAGCCTAGTTTGAGTTGTGCTCAGCAATTCTGCCACAATTCTTGATGGAAAGATTCTCAAAATTGCTCGGAAACCCGGTCTGTAACCGAATTCAATAGTTTCTGAACCCTCCGAAAACGTGCCGTAGTAATCACAAACCCTCCCCAGCTTAAGAAGGAGGAGCCTTGGAAAAAGGCAGGAGAACAAAGCACAGTCATCTTATGTCTTGGGCTGTGCTACCTGCTTTAGGACCCACGGGCTTCCTCTGCCTCTCTGCTTGTTGGGGAGGGGGGAAGGGGGGCCTTGGCTTACCTCACCTTACCTTGCCTTAGAATTAATGCTGTCTCCACGAATAATGAATTAAATTACAAAACTGTAGGTCGACAATTTGAAGTCCAATTCCAATTTTTCTGTGGTATTTCATAGATTGCCAAAAAAAATCGGATTTGATGCCGTACTTGTCATCCCGACCCTCGTGGGTAAGGAGACCCTAAGCACTATTCCCGGGACTATGCATGCATTGTCGTCGTCCAATTCGCTGGCCTGGGCCATTCGGCATTGTGCCTGACTAAATGCGGCTTCTGCACTTTTTTATACTGCACTTTTTAATGCTGCTTAGACCGCGACATCACGTGCGTAGGCATGCAATCGAAGTGAGCGATTTCGGATGCTATGAGAATTTGAACAGAAAATCAGGCGAGCTTTAAACCTTCAATTTCTCCATCTTCTCCAGTCATTGTAGTTGCGTATCCTTGTTTTTCAAGCAATTGAGCAGCTCGCTTTAGGCTGAGCTCGTCGAGCTCGAGTCCTCCGGCCAAGGCTGGGATCTCGCCATTGGAAAGCTCATAAAGCGTCACTACAGTGCCACTCTGGCCTCGAGATGTCGCCCATGCGCGTATATCTGCGGCTAATTCTGTCGGCTTTTTAGCATACACATGTACAGCGCCACCGTCTAGACGCTCGGCCGACTTATCTTTTAGCATTTCATTCAGCAGCTCCTCGGCAACTGCAGGAGGCAGCGTGCGGTGAATACGTTCATTAGCGAATACAGGACTCGTACGAGTCACTTCATAGCGTTGATTAAGGCGACACCATTCAACAATTACTGTAAACCAATGTTGCTTTTGGGCTAGCCAAGTATCCTCGTTGACCTGCTTTGTGAAGAAGGGCGGGAACTCATAGATTTTAGGTAGCATGTTTGGTGAATGTTATCTTGTGTCTCTAGCCATACCGAGACTCTCACACTGTCGAATCACCAAGAGCCAGGGACAATATCAACTACAATTGCCAGAGAGCTTTTTGGTGATACATGGACACTGCACTGCACTGTAAGCCATCTGTGCTATGCGCCTGCCAGCCATATAACCTTGTCAACATATGTCAATCACAAAATATGTCGAGTTTGTTAGCAAAGTTTATCTTGTTTTCAATTTTATCGAGACTTGAATAGTTAAACTTCGTCAAGAACAGAGGACAACAACAACCGAATTGATACTGAGCCATTTCTGTCATGCACCAGCCAGCCGTATACAACCTTTTAAACAACCATATGTCAATTATCTCAATTAGAGAATATTAACAAGTTACTCGTGAAGTTTGTGTTGCATTTTCAGCTTCACAGTATATCAAATCGCCATGGACAATAGAGACACCAAAAATATGTAACTGCTCTTCATCTCTGCCATAAAACCACCATCCAAATGGCAATTAGAAAAACTAACAAGTTACACGTGAAGTTTATCTTGTATTTCCAGCTACATTGTATATCAAATCGCCATGCGCAAAAATACACCAAGAAAACTGTTCAGTACCTCTGGAGTGACATCACCATGTACAAGCTTTCAACATCCACAAGAATATTTATAAAATATGTACAAGTTACTCGTGACGGTACAAACGCGAGCTCACAAGCTGCCAGTCAATCGCGTTCCACCACGCTTCAATGAACTTGGCGCGTCCAGACACACCAAAGTCGGGCACATAAGCGTGCTGCCATAGGTTCAAGCACAGAAGCGCAATATCATTGTTGATCGTGTTCCCGGCGACCTTTTCTTGAACACCCCTCAATTCAGCGGTCTGATCCTCGCTCAAAGTTGCGTTCATGTCATTCTCCTGAGTGCGGCCATAGGTGTAGGGAGTGCCAGTACCGTTAGAAGCCACGAGACCCAAGCTTTTATCAGGACGCTCGACTAAAAACACGTAACCCTGGTCGAGGATCGAGTCTGCAGCAGCCAAAATTTCGGCCTTGAGCTCTTCAAGACTACCAAAGCTCTCAACAATTCTCTTTTGGAGTGCTGGCGATGGCTCGTTGGCAGGAACATCGGCCTTTCGAAGCACTGAAAAGAACAGATGGTTATTGAAAGCCTGCGAGGCATAGTTGAACACATGAGCTTGCCGTGCCACTCGTGCACTGTTCAACACAATATGATAGGGATAACGAGTATAATTGGACGTCTCCACTGTCGACCGGGATAATTTTTCAGTCATGAGCCCTTGGTACTCTGTCCAGGCTATGCGGAACCCGTCAGCACTGTATATTCCGGGAATACCCACGGATGCATCAAACGGAAGTTTTGGAACCGTATGTACGCCCCTCTGAGCGAGGTTTGAGCGCACAACCGTCCTGAACATTTTTGGTCTGGAAATTTGGGCTTCGTAGTCTTTGTCTCGCAGAGCACCAAAATGTAAGGTAATCAAAAATCACGTGAACACCAGAGACAAAGACGGTGAATATCGACGAGGTCAAGATCTTTAACAGTATTTGGTTTTGATTGGCTTCAATTATTTGTGTTTTCCATGGAGAATCATAACTGCAGAAATTAAAATTTCAATAATTCCCAAAATCTTCAATATGCTACGATTTGCTACTTCCCAAATGATCTCCCAATTAGCCCTCCAGTGATAAGCTGAGCTCTCACGCTTCCCGACTACCACCGACCATGTGGAGACTACCTAGTCCAATTCGCCTGGCTCGTGGCATCAGTGGAGTCAGATGGTACAGTCCTGTACGCTCGAGAATACCTCGTCCACCTCTTCGGAGGATCCAGCACCGGGATCAGGATGCTGTCGCGGCACCCACGCCAGTGCCTGCGGATGGCTTCTCTGGAGTGCTACCAGCGCCACTCCACTCGCTAATGAATGAGCCTGTGCTCGTGATTGAGCGACAACTCGAGCTGATGAATGTCTTCTTGTCTTTTGAACAGGCCCGTCGTTACACCATCTATAAGCCTTCTGGAGAGGTGTTGGGATACATGGAAGAAGTAGATTTGGGATTCACAAGAGCAATTGCTCGTCAGTTCACCAAACTTCATCGTCCATTCACTGTGGAGGTGTTTGATGCTGCAGGACAACATGCTCTCACCATTCGAAGACCTTTCAGTTTTATTAACTCACATATCAAATGCTTGCTGCCGGGGTCGTCAACTTCCCCGGATCTCGAGAACAATCCGGCTAATATTCTCGGAGAGAGTCGACAAGAATGGCACTTGTGGCGTCGACGTTACAATTTGTATAATCAGCACGAAGACGGCGCAATGGAGCAATTCGGCCGGGTCGATGCGCCTTTCCTCAGCTTCTCGTTCCCTGTCCAGGACGAACACCAGGCCCTCCTGGGTGCAGTTGATCGTAATTGGGTTGGCCTTGCCCGTGAAATGTTCACTGATACTGGTGTTTATGTGCTTCGCCAAACTCCCCAGTCTGTCGCCGAGATGTACTCTGGTCCCTTGTCCTCGAAAGAACTTAGCCTCCAGCAAAGGGCTGTAATGCTGGCCACTGCCGTGAGTATTGACTTCGACTATTTCTCGCGTCACTCGAGCGGCTCGGGTGGAATGATGTATATGGACGATGTATAACCACCACCAAAATGTAAAAGGAAGACGCTGAAACTCTAAGACAGCACTAGGGCTCTGTATAACCACATAAATAGCACAGCTAAAAAAAAAAAATTAAGCGCTTCCGGATGCCATTTGCTTGAGCAGCTCAATAGCAAGACCCGTATATTGCTGTCGTCGCAAGGCATTTTCACGAAGCTGGGCCTTTCTCTTGGCTGTCTCCTCATTGGCGAGCTCATCCCAGCCCTTCGAGGTATAAACATCATGCTTATTCGGTACTGCAATCAAAGCAGAGAAATACAATTCTCCAGTCTTGAACAGCTCCATGCGTCTGAACAGCGCCTTGCTGAACGTCTCATAGCCATCACCCTCGATAGGACCATGGTCAATTGGGGCCTCCTGGAGACCATCAAGTTCGTAAAGGCGTCCATTCAACGGTACGTAAGTAACGTAGTGGAATAAATCATTATCATCCTCCGTCGGGCGTCTAGAGTCACCAATGAAGGACACGGGACGACTCATTTTGTTGTGCGCATTTCTCAAAAAGTCGTCCGATGCAATAGTATCGCCTCTCAAATCGGGAGGAAGCTCTGAAGTGAATTCCTTGACACTTTGCAAGTGCTCACCAAGTTGCACGCTCGGATTCTCAGTGTTCATCACCAAGGAGAGCAAAGCCTGGGTTGCGCAGGCATTATCTATGGTTTGCTTCGCGAAGTAGACCGGTGCATCAGGTTCAAGCTTTCCGCCCGCAGCCTCGGCATCTGAATGGTGCTGGCTAGTGTATTTGAACAGGAACACTACCCCGAGTATACCATCAGGAGCAACAGCACGCAATGAGTCGGCATCAAGGCCAGTTGCTTCTTCGAATTCTACACCATTGACACCCCAGCTTTGAACAAGCTCGTTGAAAAGTCCTGGATCACTCTCCAGCGTTTGCCACATTCGACAAATCCTGTGTTCTGAAACACACGTTGGAATGCTCTGCTAATGTGGGTATCATATTATTATATACAAGCATGGCCCTAACCCCATTTCATCTTCGCCGAAACAGGACCTAAAAAAATGAATCAATTACTTTGACAGTTTCGTGGAGCGTTGTTTAATATCTGCCTTGATAATATCAATCGCTGCGAGCGCATCTTCCATACTGTCGTGCTCACCAGTTTGGATGACTCGACCGAGGTATGTCCATGCTAATTGTTTGAGCGGATACGTGCGTGTTCGAACGCGTGGGTAAAGCATGGCAGTGTCTACAATCCGGTCGTGAACAAGTCGCATCACATTCATATCGTTCTCTAAACCGTGTCCGATAAGAATTGTGGATGGACCAACGAACGTGAAGAATAACTCGAGAGCTTCTTCGAATCCGATAGTAGGATAATGTGTCCCATCAAGAGTGATGCCAGCGTCTATATCACTCACACCGCTGAACCTGGTATTGAGATCAAGAATTTCGCCAAACGGCCGGACTAGCCTATCCATCAACAATTTTCCGGTATCATAGTCAACCGCCGTAACCCTGATCATTTCCATTCCTCTAGTTGTGTATGCCATTTCGCAATCAAAACCAACCGCAAAATGCTTTCCGGGGGCATCGCGAGGAATTTGCCGAAACGGAACTGTAGAACCTGCCAACATTTCGGGGCTCGCCAACTTGAACACATGCGTGCCAAGTTCTACGCATCCTCTACTTTCTTCAGCGCTATCTCCACAACATGGGAAAGTTCGCGACACGCTTCCACCTTTTGCAGAGTTATTAGGTTCCCATCTGCGTCGCAGCGGATGAAATCGACATTGACCAGCCAAATCGCCAGCGGTAATACCAGCACCACATCGGTCGCAATTGAGTTTTTGCGAGCTTTCAAGCGACTCAGGCTCAGGCTCAGCTACAATGTAGCGTTTTATCAAGTTTTCCCATGGAATAATGAGTGCAGCGAGCTCGTCTCTGTACACATCAAGGTTTGATTCGTCTCGTTTATGAACATCATCCTTGAGAGCGCCGGATTTGATCTGATGCACTAGTGAGCGAATAGCCATTGGGTATGTATGCACCGTTGACCTTCCTGCAGCAGCAGCCTCGAGCTCAATGGCTTTTGCGTCTGGATCATAACATGTCTTAGATTTTTCAAGGTAATCTCGCAGCACTTGGACAAAGCGCACACGCTGCGAATGCGCTGCAGGCGAGCCTGCAGGAAGAAGTTTCGGTACTAAAACTTTCGGCCGCTTGGATTCGGGCTGTGAGCTCGTTTCTGAGGGCCGTTTAGCCACGACTGAGCGTGAAGTCTCACGAGGTTTCCCTGCCTCAGAAGCCCGTAAAGGCCTGTGACTGAACAGGCAATTTCCCAGAGTACATTTATCCTTCTGAGGACATGGTATATTTTTCAATAGACCAGTTCTACTTGGAAACATCGCCTGTAAAACACTGACGTCTACCAAAATGGGTGGCAGACTTCACAATGATTCACGTGATCCACAAATTGTGCCTAGTGATCGCAAGCTCAGCTGATGTCAGGACACGAGCTGTTTAAAACTGGAGAAACCGTCGCGTCGTCGTGTTCAGGTTCGGGCCCCTTTTCTTAAAGAGACAAGCAATGGCAAAAAAATTCCAGTGGTGAATGAGAGTGTACTGGCCGCGAAGATGCTTAGCATCCATAGACAATGACGAGGCAGACCTCATAGGATGGCGAAACTCTTCTCACGATGTTGTTGTGGGGAGTGCTGTTATCAACTCTGATGAATCTTGGAACAAACAAACGAGCCGTGATGCCGCCAAACATTTCACTGTGAACGGCGTCGAGCCTTCAATAGTTGGTATTTTTCACGAGCATGGTCGAACAAAACGGAAAAGGAGGGGCCTCATATATATTCACCGCACACCTAGTGGACTTCAGGTTGAGCCTGAAGGAGAAATTATTCTCTATGATCCTCCAAATTCATTGTGGATGCATTACTTATCTCTTCGGCCGATCCAACTTCACAGAATCCCTGCTGTACAGAACGATCTTGTCGGTCGCATTGAGAAACATTGTGTTGCCCCGCCAGCAGATGCTCATCAATACGGTGAGATTCTCGAGGCATCAATTGCACAAATCAATATAGTCCGGGCTCTGACGAAATACTTGAATAACTACGACGAATGGTCTTCGGCTCATACCCCCGCAGCGATCTACCGCACAGCTTTCTTCAAGCATTTCTTCGTTGTCCATGTCGCCTCGCTCCGTACATTCACTGGAGCGTGCGTGACTCTCCTTGCGAGTAAACCTTTGGATAAGCTCGCTACAGCGCAACAATTACGGCTAAGACTCAAGCGTATAGCTCGCGTTCCTGACCAGTGGTTGGCCGCGCGAAGCGCTGGCCGAAACGAGGAATACATCCTGTTGAATAACAGTTTGTGGCTAGCATCTAATGATGTGATCCTAGGACTGTACATGGGCCAGCTTATCCGCTATCATTCAACTATACTCTCAACGGCGCTGGCGTCGGTGAATATGCGAATGTACAACTTCATGATGACCATGGTGTTATGGCTCATGGCCTGGCCGGCTGGTTTCAAACTCAACACCCAGCTTGCGCGATTCTTTGGTGAAATTCTTATTTGGGTGATTCTCGCGTGGCATCGCGTGCTTGAGCTCATTGCAACTCCGGTGGCTATTCAGGTGTTGCTGTCGGTACTTATTTATGCCGGATATATCGGAGCGACTCTACAACTAGCCATCGTGAGCGACATACTCAATTTGATCACCATGTATCTCTCATGCTTTTATCTCGCGTCTGCCCGGATCTACCGTGGGCAGCTCCTACTGCTTGGGGCCCTCTTCAGAGTTTTTAGAGGCAAGAAGTGGAATTTATTGCGGCGAAGAGTGGACACTGGTAACTATGACCTGGCTCAATTACTGATTGGTACTATTTTGTTCATTGTATCACTCTTTCTCTTTCCGACTGTTGCAGTGTTTTATGCTGCGTTTGCCAGTGTCCGGCTCGTGTCAGTGCTTTCGGCTGCAGCATTGGAAGTATGCCTTGCAATATTGAATCATTTCCCTCTCTTCCCATTGCTTCTGCGATTAAAAAGTCCCGGAAGAGTTCCCGGAGGAGTGTGCTTCACGCGTATAGGCGATTCAACTCTCGAGCTGAGTTCGCGAGCGATTGCAACCTCGACGCTATTCGCTCAGTATAGCTCGGCATTCAAGCATCTAAGCTCCCATTACTTGTCGGGTCCATTCATTTCAGGACTTTTAACCGGGAATTGCGTGTCTGGCGATCGGGCCGAACTTTATAGCATCCTCGACTCGATGGCACCCCA
The DNA here is from genome assembly GCA_030572965.1 of Wickerhamiella kurtzmanii. Classification (NCBI taxonomy): domain Eukaryota; kingdom Fungi; phylum Ascomycota; class Dipodascomycetes; order Dipodascales; family Trichomonascaceae; genus Wickerhamiella; species Wickerhamiella kurtzmanii. The sequence continues at coordinate 62,654 of JAJMCK010000024.1, read as the reverse complement.
GCGTTCAATACCATTGAGCGACATCCGTAGTCACCTTGAGTCTCTTTAAAACAATAGTCCGAGCTTGATTAGCGTAAAATAGATAAATTTGATTCTCACTACCACTACAAAGTTTTTAGCCCTGCTTGTTAGAGATGGGCAGCTCATGATCCTTGGCCTTTTGCTGTCTGACCTTGGCGACGGCATAGACCAAGCCGGCAGCAAAGCCAAGGAAGATGGAGAATACTGACGACCAGGTGACGGTGGTGCTGAAGAACAAGAGGCCGAACACGGCAATGGGAAGCTTGTTCAATGCACCCACCATGGAGTAGGTGGTACTAGAGGTTACACGCACACACCAGCCCGAGCAGTAGGAAATGCCGAGGGCGAGGACACCGGTGATGACCATCAAAGTCAACAAGGATCCACGCGAGCCCTCAGGGAAGTTAAGGGCAACATTAGCAGACGACCAGTCCTCGAATAGTATAGACCAGACGGCGAGCACGGGAATGGACAGCAAGTTGTTGAAGTACATAGTATCCAGGTCAGTGAACTGGAGGACCTTGATCCGCTTGCGCATGATCAACACGAAGCTTGCGCTCGAGAAGCAGTTGAACAACATCCAAAAGTAGCCCAGGATGGACTCATTAGCAGCGGTGGCAGTGGCTGCGGAGCTCAGATCGCTCCACGCGGCCACAACACTGCTGAGAACAATAAGGGCGAATGAGAACATGGTCATGGGCGTGACGGACGCGCCGAACCAAAGCACCTCGCCGTACGCGATAAGGATGATGGTCACGTTCTTGAAAATAGTGAACACAGGAACTGACAGGTACTGAGTAGCCTTGCTGGCCGTGTAAATCATGAGTGTCAGCAAAAACGCGATCGGGAACCATTTCTTCGCGTCATTTTGGTTGAAGCTGCGGTACTTGATGATGCCTGCGCTCTTAAGGGCCATGATCACCACGAGGCACGAAAGCTGCTGGATCGCGAGAACAACGCAGTTAAGGTTGAAGTGAGCACCAGACAGCACGAATTTGTTACCGAGCGTCATCACGATGGACGACGCGCAGTAGCTCGCAATCGCGACCACGGGATTATTTAGAACACTAGCGTCAACCATTTTAGGATGAGCCAAAGAAAAGAGTGGTAAGTGTCCGGTTCTCTTATCGATTCACGCTAGAAAAGTCGGCCCTCTGTTGAAGACAAGTTTCTATGTTCCAGACAAGTAAAAACAAGATCACAACTAAAGAGACTAGTAGCGTGGAAGAAGGGATGGATGATGATGTGTTTGTAATTTTTTCTGGCAGGCGATGATGCGTGGCACTTTAACATTACGCGTGGGGCCTTCTTCGCAGGGCCTTCCTTCACGCGCACCTTAAGTTAACAATTAGAAATTATCCGACATGGGAGAGGTGCGATTGGGAGATATGTAGGGGGAAAAGGGGATAAAGAATGCAGGATGTAAAAAAAGGGGGCAGGGAATATCAATTTCCGTGCCTAGCAACGAATTCATCAATTTTGATTTGGTTTCTTTGATGTCTAAATAAATTAATTGTTTGCAGTCAGGGATTCGTGCTTGGTGCCTTCCTGGCTCAAAGCCTTACGTACGACATATCTCTCGGGTCGACGCTTAGTGGTGTTGTCACTCTCTGCCTTGTTTGTAGGTGCCTTGATCGTAGTGCACGACGAGGAAATGGAGGTAGTTGCAGAGGTGAATTCTTGGGAAGATGTATTTCGGACTTCGAAAATCGAGGAGATCAGACAGTTAAGTGCGAAACTCAAACGCCAATCGTCAACTCACGCCCTGGAGGTGCAGACACTTGTAGGCGAGAAGCACGAGGAGGTGATCGTGTTGGCAAATTCTATAGAGCATTTGTTGCACGATATTGTGGATCAAGAATCCGAATTGAAAAAACTGACTGCTCATCGTGCTGCCAACAAGTTCGATGTGCACAACTTGAATGACAATGGCGATAAAGCAGCAGCCAATGAAACTATCCAGGGTCGACTTGTAGCCTTGGCAGATCACTTCTTTGCGCAACGACGCTTATCCTACGTTGCTCGTGTGCTTTATGTCGCGAAGCATATATCTGTGGAGGCATCTAACGACCTGAAAGCACGAGATTCGAGACTGCAAAGATTGGTAGACGTCTGGATCAAAAACGGAGACGGCGTCACCCAAGATATATACCATGCAACCTTGATATCAAGGCAAATATCACCAGAAGAGCTCATCAAGCAGCTCATACAAGAACGCAAAGAGGCTACCCAGATCGAGCTCGACGAAAACCGGCTGGCACAGGCAGTGTCTAAAACAGACTCAGCGCTGTTTGTTCTTTCACAATTGACCGCCGATCTATGTCGCGTGCGCCTCTCACGACGACGAATGGCTGAAAGTCCTGAGCTTGCGAACATTTCTGATCTCGCCGGACAGCTCCAGGCATTCCCAGACAGCTGCTATGCTCCAAGCGACGATGCGATTCCTGAGCGGGTCGATCTTTCGATTCTTGGGGTTGTTGACAGTTTTAATTCTGCGCTCACTCGCGTTTTTAGTGGTGCTACATCGCCCAAGACTGCTGCGGCAGAGTACGAGCTGATCATGTCGCGTACCCGTGACTCTGTTGACCCAGCCCAATTGGCGGAGATATTGACTGCTGCAACGAATGCATTCTGTAATTCCTTCAAGAAACTGATTGTTGACACTACTGAAAGCTTGGATAGTAAACATATTGATGCCTGGAAGCAACAGGTATGCGAGGCCCAGGAGGAGCTCAAGCGTCTCAAGAGCCGGTCAATAAAACAAGCCACCATTGTCGATCCCAAGTTGGGCAAACAACTGTCGGTGTTTGTCGATGAAATTTCTGAGTTGGTTTCAACTACTGCCCTCAAAACATACCAAAAGGTTCGTGGCAAACTTGTTAAGAACTCTAATGAGTTAGCATTGGCAGAGGTCATTCGCATCGTGAGAGAGCTCGACGTGAACTTTAAGGCTACAGGTGGCACCCCCGAACCGGCACCTCTTGATACTTATGAACAACTAGTAAAAGAAATGGTATCGAATTGGGAGCCTGTGGCTGGCGCCGATAGTGATGATCCCCGTGGATGCCTTTATGTGTTCTGTCGTCTCATGGATAACACGCTTCCTCCAGAATTATGGACATCTGAAGTTGTTACCAGAGTTCGTAGTCAAGTGTTGGGACGCATTGAGGCTAAACAGGCCGATTTATTACCGCAGTCTAAAGCATTGTTAGAAGGAGGCGGTAACAATGAAGACGATCAGAGCAGACTACTGCTTCGACCGTTAGCTGTTTAGAAAACAAAGAAAAAAAGGGGAAATTAAAGCGTAAAAAATTATAATTCATAAACTCGTTAGAATGTGACAAAGTTATTTGCAGCAGAAACATGCCTGCCTATTGTGAGAAGAAAAAATGCTCGTTCTATGCCTCGAGCAAGTGGGACTCTGGTCGAGAGTCATGAAGCTGCTCTTTCTTAACCAGATCGGCTTCTGCCGGGGGCGTAGTTGTCGACACAGTTTCAGTGTCAACAGAGTCTTGGGCTGAAATTGTCTCATCGTGTACAGCTACAGCCGACGATGAAGCGTCCCCTGAACCTGGGGTTGCCAATGGCGGCGTGCTTCCAGAGTTATTGGCGGACTCGGGGGTATTTACACTGGCAGAAGTCCCTGAGGAGCCTTCGGCAGCCTCGGCTTCCTTTTGTTGTCTGTCTCGCTCCGCAATTTCAGCAGCAGTTAAGAAGCGACCGCCCTGTCCTCGCGGTCGGCGCATCGCATGCTTATGTCGCGATTCATGAAGATATGGTCGACGACCAGGCATGCTCTCGAGCGTCTCCTCGAGTCGTGCTCGTGCAATTCTTCTCTTCAGAATGCGGTGATACTGCTTCGCATTCACATAGAATGGCTGATCAGCAGCCTCCGCACCGTTGTCCATTGATAACCGGTAGTTCCCTTCTCTGTACGTTGGGTTAGTTTATCCCACGGATGTGCACTTTGTCGGGTTACCAAAATGTCGATGATGACACATTGGTGACCCATTTCAATCACCTCACTATGCTCCTTTGTGCATGCTTTACATTCTGCGAATATGCTGACAGGAGCACGGTCAAAAGGACCGCCCCACGCATGTGCATCGCAACCCGTCAATGCTGCACGTGTTAGATCTTATAATTGTCGCGTATGCTAGTTTAAGAACAATTATTAGATTTGGGTTGATAGTTAAGCTATTTTCGGTCACATGCGTCCCGATATTCTGGGCTAGGTTATGCTTTCCGGAGCGCTGACAGTTGCAATGGCAAATATAGCCAGAACTAAAATAAAAAAGGTCTCTGAACTTTTAATAGAGGCAATTGAGTATTTTTACCTCGATAAAAACCACTGTTAGCTGCGGCTTAAAAGGGCCGAGAATGTTCCTGAATCCTCGCGGGTTTATCCTATTTAAAGGTTAGGGCGTTCAAAGGGCCAAAATTTGATTAGGTGATTTTCTTTTTCCAAAGGCTGAAATTTCCCGCTTTCTTTTGCAAATAACCATTTAAACCCGTTTCAAGCCAGTTCAGAAACAAGTCAATGGCTGAAGAAAAGAGAGAATCATCGCCTAAAAGGCAGAAGAGCGAGACTATGTTCCCTACCGTTGGCGAACAAGTCGAAAATATTGACAACCAGCAGTCCCAACCAGAAGTTATCGAGGCAAAGGATCTCACCACTACTGGTGCCACTGATGCTGAAGGAAGACCAGTCCAAGAACTCGAGAGCTTGTGTATGAACTGCCACCAGCAGGGTGTCACAAGACTTTTGTTTACAACCATCCCACGTTTCCGCGAGGTGGTAGTTATGTCGTTCGAATGCCCACACTGCGGATTCAAGAGCAATGAGATTCAGACCGCCGCAGAGATCCAGGAGAAGGGCACAAAGTACAAGGTCAAGATCGAGCAGGCTAGTGAGTTGGCTCGCCAGGTTGTCAAGAGCGAATATGCTTCCTGTCAGTTCCCTGAGCTCGATGTCGAGATCCCCCCAGGTTCCGGCCGAGTTACCACTGTGGAGGGTTTGCTAAGTGGTATGCGTGACGACTTAGAGCGCGACCAACCCGTAAGACAGCACGTTGACCCTGAGCTTTATGCCAAGATCCAGGAAGTTAGCCGCAAGCTCGAGGATGCGCTCAATGGCCAGTTCCTGCCCCTTACGTTTGTGCTTGACGACCCATCTGGCAACTCGTTTGTTTCATACGAACCCGAGGAGCAGGCTTCGCACAAGTGGCAGTCTGAGTCGTACTTCCGCACCCCGACCCAATCCAGGCAGATCGGTCTTAATGTTGCCCCTGAGGAGGACCACCGCAACCAGTCCATGGCTCAGGCCATCAATAATGCTGAGGAGCACAACAATGGCGGCGAGTTCGACAATGGAGTCCTCACCGAAATGCGCGATGAAGTCCAGACTTTCCAGGGTGCTTGCCCTGCCTGCCATACCGAGTGTGACACGAAGATGAAGATGGTCAATATCCCGCACTTCAAGGATGTGATCATCATGTCCACCGCCTGCCATTCATGTGGCTACAAGAGCAATGAGGTCAAGACCGGTGGTGCCATCCCAGACAAGGCCCGTCGCGTTGTTCTAAAGGTTGTCGAGGCTGATGACCTGTCCAGAGACATTCTTAAGTCAGAGACCTGCCGGCTCAAGTTCCCTGAGCTCGAGCTTGATTTGGAGCCAGGTACTCTCGGTGGACGTTTCACTACCGTCGAGGGCCTTCTTAGCCAGGTATACGAGGAGCTGGAGACTAAAGTGTTCTCCCAAGGCGATTCCATGGATGAGGAGTCCAAGCGACGATGGGCAGCTTTCCTTGCACGCTTAGATACAGCCATAAAGGGAATCTTGCCATTCACCATTGAAATGGACGATCCGCTGGCTGCTTCCTATATTCAGAATGTATATGCGCCAGATCCCGACCCGAATATGCTAATCGAGGATTATGAGCGTACTGCTGAGGAAAACGAAGATCTTGGACTCACGGACATGCGTGTCTAATGCAATTGGCATGATAATTAGTAGTTCATGAATTTTCAAGAGCTCAATAAACGATCCGATGCCCTCTGATCACCAGCGGAGGACATTTCCTAAAACCTATTTAAATTATGTTTTATGCGTAAACATTATATTTTGACTTTTTCAACTTGCAGATTAGGGTAGAAAACTGTGATAACCTTCTCTATCGTTTAGTGGCCCTGCATTGAACATAATGTTTAGACTGAGAGGTCTCAAACAACAAAGGCTTGGTACACTTCGTCAGGCTCGGTCAATATACCTCAATCATGATCTCAAGGCCCAACTTGCACAGACTTCTCGTAGGTCGGACGTTGTCGTGATTGGTGGTGGCCATGCCGGCTGTGAGGCAGCAGCGGCCTCTGCTCGTTTAGGGGCACAAACTACACTAGTGACACCATCCAAAAAGAATCTAGGAGTGTGTTCCTGTAACCCTAGTTTCGGAGGTATTGGAAAGGGCACGCTGCTCCGCGAAGTAGATGCTTTAGACGGAGTGGCTGGCCGCATTGTCGACAAAGCCGGAACATGCTTCCAGACACTCAATCGGTCAAAGGGACCTGCTGTATGGGGTCCAAGAGCCCAGATTGATCGTAAGATCTATCAAAGAGAGATGCAACATGAGATGGAGAACTACTCTCCGTATCTTGGAATTATCGAGGGCGCCGTCGAAGACTTGATCATTGTTCCTGATAAAAACGAAATCGTGGGTATCATTCTTGAGGATGGTTCCCTTATAAACACAAGCACAGTCGTTGTTACTACTGGTACGTTCTTGTCTGCTGAGCTTCACTTTGGGCTCGTTGTTCGCCCTGGAGGACGCATCGGTGAAAGAGCTACGCACGGCCTTCCAGAAACGTTCCGTGAGCTCGGATTCAGACTAGGACGCCTCAAGACGGGTACACCTCCTCGTATAGACGGCAAAACAATCGATTATACTGGGCTCAAGAAACAAATGCCCGAGGACCCACCAACGCCCTTCAGCTTTTTGAATTCGACCGTTGCCCTGCGCGATAAACAACTGCCTAACTACTTGACACATACCACTGAGGCCACTCATGAAATACTGCGCCAAAATTTGCATCTCAATGTGCACATTAGAGAAGATGTCAAAGGACCGCGCTACTGCCCCTCAATTGAGTCAAAAGTGATCAAGTTTGCAGAGAAGAACTCGCATCATGTGTGGCTTGAACCCGAAGGCCTTGACACAGATGTGGTCTACCCCAATGGCATTTCTATCTCGATGCCCGAGGAGGTGCAACGTAGAGCCCTGGCCACCATTCCAGGCCTCGAAAATGCCACCATGCTTCAAATGGGTTATGGTGTCGAGTACGACTTTGTTGACCCACAGCAACTCCGTCAGACTTTGGAAACTCGAAAGGTCAAAGGCTTGTTCTTAGCCGGTCAAATCAACGGAACCACAGGCTACGAAGAGGCCTGCGCTCAAGGTGTTATTGCGGGCATAAATGCCGGTAGATCAGCGACCGGCCGCGATGCCTTTGTATTCCAGAGATCAATGGGTTACCTAGGCGTGCTCGTGGACGATCTCATTAACTTGGGTGTTGAAGAACCCTACCGCATGTTCACCTCACGTAGCGAATACCGGTTCACCGTTCGGGCAGATAATGCCGATCTTCGTTTGACGGCAATTGGTTATGAGTTGGGAGCTGTTTCGCGCAAACGGCATGAGCGCCTTCTGCAAACGCAGTCTGACTACGATGAAGCCAAAGCGATTTTGACAGAAACTCAATTCACACCAAGGGAATGGTCCAAGCGGACCGAGCACGGTAATTGGAGCTCAATATCGGATAAGCGCACTGGCTACGAGATGTTACGCAATAGCGACGCAGAAGTAAATAAGTTTATTTCGGCGCTGCCCAAACTTGCCAACTTTTCGCCCAGAGTCCTCCAGCAGGTAGATTTGGATGCCAAGTACGAGCTCTACATTCGACGTGAAGCGCAACATGTGAAGTCGCTCGCTGCCGACGAAATGTTGGAAATTCCTGAGGATGTCGACTATTTCAGCATGGAATCTTTGTCTAACGAATGCAAGATCGCGCTAGATCGTGTCAGACCAACTACTCTGGGCCAAGCTGGCCGAGTGCGAGGCGTAACTCCTGCCGCGAGTATATATTTATTGGAGCACGTGCGTCAGGCTAAGAAGAAGAATCTCTCGCCGAGAAGTGCAGCCACTTAGAAGCGTGTCTCTACATGTACATAACTAAAATCAATTGATTCAATTATCCTAGCATCTATTTTACTGAACCACACAGCTCAATTAATATTTTTTTTTGGCTTGATGCAGTTCTGAAGCACGTGACTCAAAATTTTATTTTCCTTGTGTAAACATTCTGCTGCAACTAAATTTCAAACCTTCTCGACATACGGGCATACAAAGCAAAATGGCGGACGACCTGGACGATCAATTAGAATATTCTTTTGACGGCACTGCTCCTGAGGGTGCTGAGCTCACAGCAAATGAGCTTGAAGATATTGTCGTCGCCGAGAAGCGGCGGCTTAGCGATGTCGAGGACGCTGAAGACAAGAAGCCTGTCCCCAAAAAGAAATCTGTGAAGAAACATAAGGTCGAAAAAGGCAGCAATGGAGGCCTTCATCAGAAAAAGCAGCTGAGAATGCAATTAGAAACTGAACAACGGCAGAATCTCGGAAGCATGGAGCCTGGGTTCATCGCTGATTATGTCGTCTCGAAGCTCAAGGCTGCAAATGGTGATCTTTCCGCTCTCGAACTTCAAGATCTCGGGATTCCCGAGTCTCAAATCAAAGATACTTCCAAATTCCCATCTGAGAGGACACTGGAAGCATTGCCGCAATTCATGACACAGTTCAAGCTCGATAAACAGCCTAAGGATAATAGTCTTACCTTGGTGCTCAGTATGTCTGCCATTCGTGTTTGCGATGTTGCCCGTGCGCTAAGAGGCACCCAAGGTGGCGCTTTGAAATTAATCACAAAAAACAAACCTGACTACGATAGAAAAGCATTAGGTTCGCCAACATTCATTGCCGTTAGCACACCAGGAAGAGTGCGCAAGTTGGTTTCCCTAGGGCTCTTGGACTTGGACAGGGTTAAGTCAATCGTAATTGACTCGTCATTTTTAGACGTCAAGAGAAATAATGTTTGGGAGCTTGTGGAGACCATTCCACTGGTTTCTGAGCTCGCAAAAGACAAAAGGTCAGTCTATGTATATTAAATTTTTTATTCGCTCTACTTTTTAATCTTATGAGGACATCTCAAGGCCGTCGATATATGCTCTTGTTGCAGGATCAAGACGCTGAAGCTGAACCGATAGAGCAGCACTATCGGAAGCTGCCACCTTCTTCAACATTTGCGCGAAGAAGTTCCGGCTGCTAGTCACGCGCGGTGCGGGGTCCAAAGGTTGAGGAGAGCAGGCCTGAAGGCGCGAGAATGCAGCGCCAAATGAGACCTCATTTAGATCGATATCCTGCAAGAAGTCTGTCGTCTCCTCAGCGATGTCGCTCTTGAGAAGTCCCACCAGGACCGTAGTGGCTGGGGCCCAGCGCTCTGCATACTGACCAGACAAGAACTCTGGGAGTTCAAATAGCAAGCGAGTCAAACCGACAGCAGCGATGCGGCGCTGGTTGAGACCGTTGATTTTAGGAGTTGCCTCGAGAAGGAAGCTGTCCAGCACCTGTCCGAACACTCCACTTTGCACCTGATCAATGAACTGTACGGCAAAGGCAGGTCCAAGAGGGGGATGTCCCTCAAATGCAGCAAGCAGGTAGATGAAGCTCGCGAATCCAGCAACAAATTTATTCGTGCGGGAGTTTTTCAATCTCATCAGCAAGATCTGAGCGATCTGAGAGAGAAACGGTGCCAATCTGTCCGAAGGGATATACAGGAGAATGTACTCAAGGAGCTCCAGGCCAAACTGATCATTCACAGTGGAGGCAATGAGGTTCTGGAACACACCCAGCAGGGGTTGCACTAACTCCTGTGATGCAACCTCATTAGCTCCATAGCGCAAAATAGCCTGGAGCATACCAACCAAGGCAGGCACGTTGCCCTTAGGCTCCCAGAGCACCGGGCTCAAAAGGGGTCGCACTAATTGGACATAGGCAGGCGGGAGCGGGGATCCCACGGGCTGGACCATGAGGATTTCAGTCAAAATTTGCAGGATATAAGGAACAAATTCAGTGATGTCCATGCTGAGGACCTGGAGACAGGGCTGGACAACCACACTGTCGAGAGTATTCATGTCCAAGTGCGTAAACTTGATGAGAGTGGCAAGAGACTCGAACAGATAGTGGTTGAAGCGCGGGTTAGAGGGGTTCGGGCTGACTGCGGCGAGGATCTGCATCAACTGAGGTAGCAGGGAATGGACAACAGTCTCACAAGCACCCTGAGCCACAACCAGCACGCGCATCAAACATCTCATGAGGAACTCGTTCTGTGCCAGTCTTTCGGGCGTATCCATATGCAACGAAATGAGGCGCATGAGTTGTTGCACAAGAGAGGCCAGCTCACCCTTGATGTCAGGCTCGGTTATCATGGGCGCACGGTTCTCACGCAGGGAGAGGATGCGCTCAATAGCGATGGCAGCCCATGTGTATACGACGAGGTCAGAGCCCGTGGCATTCTTAAGAAGGTTAGCCAACGGGGGAAGAGCCTGGAGCAGCTGGTCCTTTGTGAACTGATTGCGGAAGTTATAGATAAACTTGACAGCATCAGCCTTCAGAATAGGGTTGCTGTTCGAGCCAAATGCCGTGAGCTCTGGAGCAAGGTTATTATTGAAGAAGCCAACAATATCAATTAGCAGGTTGGTTGTAGACACACCTGCAGCAGTTATATTACCCTTGGCGGCCACAGCGCTGAACAGGCTGGTTGCCATATCCTTATAGCGCCAATTATTGGCCGGGTCCTTCTGATACGTAGCAAGCTCATTCTCGACGTAGCCGAGTACGATTCGGGTAACCTCCGACTCCATGCGACTTGCGAGCTCGCGCAAAAATGAAGCAGCGGCATGACGACGGGTATCAGCATCAGAGCCCTCGACATCACGTCGGACGTAGTCAAGAGGCTCGTCCTCAAACAACTCCTCATCCGACTCGCGGATTCTAATGTTGGGAATAACCACCTTCTCGATCAATTGGACCAGAACCTCCTCACTAGTGAACATTGGCGTGAAGCGTGGGTTCATAACCACTGATGTCAGGAAGCTCAGACCCCTGTTGACGAGCAAGTCATACTTGACCTGGGATCCTACAGTCGTCAGAAGTGACCAGCAAGACTCTACGCACTCGGGGGAGAGTCCCTCTTCGTACTTTTGGGCATAGAGAGAGAGAATTTCAAAGACGCCTGTCTTGATGTCCTCTACCACACCTGCCTCGTCGTCAGAACCGTCATTAGCTTGCTTCTGTGTCGGCACGTAGTTGAGATAGCTCACCAAAATACTCATAAACTGCTGGAGGTGGTCCTCAAAGAATTCAGGGACGTCCTGGCAATTGAGGTCATAGTAGATCTTGATCAGTAGGTTCATCACCTGCAGCCACTCAGGGTCGCCTCCAGAACTCAGCACCCTTTCGTGGGTCATTTGCATCAATTTGAGATAAGGTTCTGCAAATTGGCTCAAAACTAGGAGAATCTCACGGAAAAGGTCGTCGCTTCTAAACAATGGGCGCCAGCGCTTGAAAATTGAGTGAGCAACAGTGAGAACGCCATTATCAACCTTTGGGTCTTCGGAGAGACGTGAGACAAGAGTAGGCACCAAGTTTTCCCATCGAGCAGGGAAGTCACTATCAGCAATCAATGATACAGCCTCACCAATCTGGGCTTGGAGCTGTCTGGGGAGAGTGATCATGAGCTCAATGATCTCACTTTTAATAACATTCACGTCCTGCTGGGGTAACAAATAGTTTCCTTCCTCATCTGTCCACAGGCGGTAAATCAGATTCTTAAAAAACACCGCACCAGCAAGTCTTGTGGGAAGATCTAAGTTGCCATCTGCCACAACGTGAAGAAGCTGCAAAGCAAATCCAGGCGCTCTTTCATGCGACTTAAGCTCTGCTTCAGCCTGAGAAGCCTGACTGTAGTCTAAAGACCTCTTTAAGAGTCCAGAGAGTGCAGATGCATCCATCTTTTTTCTGTGCTCTTCCTTTTTTTTTTTCAAAGTCGATGTGCACTGCCGGGTCAGATTCCCTGTTTTTCGTTTGTTTGGATCTGAAAACAAGATTAGTCAAATTATTAGTGCTGCTGTCCCCCATGGCCCGGAGAGCCTTTTGTGCAGCAGTGTCAGTTTTACGAGAAGAACTAAATTAATATCGACACAAAAAATAAATAGATAAATATAGTGAGCCTAACGCAATGCCAAATTCGTTAGACTATTTTTCTTGATGGCTGGTCCAACAAGACGGACTTCACGAATTCGTGTGTCTTTTCCATCGTGATGATTCGCAGTCACTTCAAGTCTGAGATGAAAACAATGAAGCACTTCAGTTTTAGCCTTTGGTTCTGGATGAAGAACTAAGGAAAACCAGCCCTCAGGCGAATTAAGCGTGTATCGATGCACTGGTTTGAGATCGTGAGGTCCATTTCCTGCATAGACATAAATTAGGCGTGGAGTATAGCTTTCGTCTTCGGCATAGTCGCATAGGACACCGACTTCTGTCAATGCTTGACGTTTCGTGAACTTGATATCAATACAATGTGCCTGCTTACCGTCGCTTTGCCAAAATGTATTAAAGTCTCCATCTAACAGCCTTTCGACACCGAATCCCGGTTTCGAGCTCGAGACGGACCACGATCCATACCGTGACAGGTCTCGGTTACCTTTCAGTTCTATATCACGACCAAAGATATTGTAATTGTAACTCTTGAGGTCAGACACATCTTCTTCGGGATTCGCTCCAGATAGGCTCGCATTGAGGCTGAGAGATGAATTGACTGCAGGCACGTATCCCCACATCTTGTAAGTGCATAACAATCGTATCTTCTTCTGTCTGTTGTTTGTTGATCGTGTGTGCTTGTAGGTTAAAGGCTCAAATCGCAGTTTGTTTCCGCATAAACAATCACCTGATGTTCCAACAGATATACCTTAGGTACCTTAGGTAAGTTCGACCACCTAGCTGCCATTCTAGCACCAAGCTCAGCGCTTGTATCAGGAGGATCCGGGTTGCAATTGATGAGACTCGATAGGGATACCGTCCTGCAGACATATGGACTCGATGGTGACTTCCCAGAACAATGGGATGAGCCTGAGGGTCCAAATCAAGAGTTGCTGGAGGCAGTCAATAAAGGCGATAGCGATCAGCCGAACATGACGCTGCTGGAGCAAGTGATGGCTTCTCTTAGCACTCCCTCGCAGAATGTCGGGGATGAGCCGGATCCGCTAGGCTCGAGTGACTCGATCCTGAGTGTGTTGAAGGCAAAAGGCATGAAGGCCACCAGTAAGGAGAGCTCGAAGTACATGCTGAGCTCCACGAACTTCCAGCCTCGTCTATTCTTGCGCAATGTGCACTCCAATGCAAGCTATGACGAGCTTAAAGCTGGACTTCGGAAGCTGCAAAAGTCAATGGAAGCTAATGATGTTGGTCTACGTAACGCTGTTGACGACGATTATGAGCACTTTGTTAACTCCAAGCGCCGCCTCGACGATGTCATGGAGAAACTTCGCGACGTGGGCTTCACCTCGAACAACGACTGGGGAATCTCAGATGTCAAAAAGGCTGTTGATGATGCCAATACTCGTCTCACCATGTGCACCCGGCCACTTGATGTCTTCGGCGCCCAAAAGACCCGCTACACCGGTGCAGTTAATTCGCTTGACAAGCACAAAGACGTGTTTGCTCTTCCGTCAACACTAAAAGCGTCGCTAGCTGCCAAGGATCATGATCAGTTTGTCAGAGATCTCAAGCGTGGACAAGAGCAGCTTGCAGTCCTTCTGAACAGCAAGGATGCAAACACTCGCCAACTCGGAGAGTATGTCAAGGACCTATCCGAAAAGGTCGTAAAGAAATACCGGTCACAACTATGGGAGAAACTCATGGACACTGAGGCAGATGGTGCCTACGCACCGCTGTTCACCAAGCTTCTTGACCTCGGGGTGGCTGAGAATCCAGCCTTGGAGTGGATGGAACACAAGATCGAAACATTCCGCAATAAGATTCGTGAACTCTTTGCAACTCTCAAAGAGCAACTTGAGCGATCGGCTCTAGAGGCAGCGAACTCAGAGAGAAAACTTGATCTGAGTCCATATCTCATCTCGCTTGCTTCAGCGGTGAGCCCTGTCAATGGTTCGGTATCAAATCCTGATGCTGCATTTGCCCTCCTGGATGCCGCTGGCAAAAGCATAGACAATGTCGAGGTTATTGCGCACTGGGAGCAATTACTTTTGACCGTTCAACAGTTGCACACGATAATGTCACAGGCATCGGTGTTTTGGCGCGAAAAATCTACTTATAAACCAAAGCCTGGCTCGGGGCTTCAATTCACACAAAAAGAAGACTCGAGGATCAATGCTCAGTGTTCGAATATGCTGGAGGAAGCATCTGACCTACTTTTGGTAACCTTTGCTCCATCCAATACGAGCGAGGTTAGCATGACCTCTTACCTGCCTTTTAATGGAACTTCATTGAGCGTAGCAAAGTACCTCGGGGAGATAATGGATGTCCTTAGTGAGTCTATGAATGAAGTCTCAGAGCTTATGACCGCAAAGAACCCTCTGGTTGGCTCAATCAGCGCAATTCAACAGCAATTCATCAAAGCACTTTGCGATTCGTGGACAAGAGACTCCGCCCTGTTTGGCAAAGTTCAGGATTGGAATTCATCTGATGCCAAGTCTGTGTCTGGATTGCCACGCATCTTTGAAGCTTATCACCTGGTGATGCTTGGCAAGGTGAGATATATCCTGGACGCAAACACTGGTGTTCCACCACCTCAGGCATTATTGAAGCGCGTATCTGGAGCTTTCACAGCCGCTCTATCCCAGAGTCTTAAGAGCATTCACGAGTCTCTAGTCGAGTCTGAGAGGGGAGTCTCACGATCGCAGTTACGCCCGAAGGCCATGGGCCAAGATTCTAAGCTTCTTGTTACCCTTGACAATCTACAGCGCATTGGAGCGAAGAGTCTGCCTCTTCTTTATGAACGACATGACAGTCTCATGCATCTCAAAGACTCTCAACAGATTGGCGAGACCATCAATCCTACTCTTGATAACCTTTCAACGACCTTGTTCGATCTATATTGTCGCAAGAAGCGATCAAGAATTTCTCAAATTGTACAACAAGAGATCGCGAGACTTGCTCCAGCGTGGGCAACAAGCGAAGACTCGCCTGTTTCAATATCCAACTACGTGTACGAGAGTTTGCTTCTTCTTGTGGAAATTTTGTCACTGTTTCTTGATCTTTGCAGCAGTATGGCATCACAGGCTTTGTTGTTTTTGCATGAGCATTTACTCTCGAGTATTCTCGATAGCTTGCGCGAAATTGAGAGCTTGGGCCGCCTAGGAACTCTTCAAGCCATTGCAGATCTTGAATTTATCCGCAGTGTCATGGCTAAACTAGCCACACCCAAGGCGAAAGAGCTATGCCAATTGATTTTCAATATTATCAAGAGAGCGAGCAAATCTCGCGAACTATGGGAGCGCGAGCCGCGAGAGTTCGTCAGAAGTGTGATTGCTGAAGCGCTTGGTAAGGATCATTTCGCTTTCTTGTCCTTCCAATCACTTTGATTTCCAAGAAAACGCTATTTATTATAACTTATATCCCTTGACATACCTCTTATTTTTCGTCAATTCGCGACCGAATATAGCCCTGATCCGTTGTTTGTGGGGAAAGAAGACGCTGCTGATTAACGCGTCGCGAGTGAAGCAGAGAACTGGATCGTGATACTGGAGGTTGTCGTGCCATAAGAGGCTTTAATAGAATATGCCGAAGCTGTCGGTACGCGCCGACAGTAGTGTTGGCTCTATTGCCATGAGCCCTGGAGGCAGAGACATCGTCTTGGCCTCCCGTAATGGTGTCTACTTGCTGGATTTAGAAGACCCGTTCTCTCCACCAAGATGGCTTCCACTGCATAGCGCTGGCGAAGTGGCTAATATACAATGGTGCCCGAGCCCCAATCATCCTACATGGGTTGTTTCAAGCAGTGACCAAACTGCCGTCATTTGGAATATGGCACTGCCAAGCTACCGAGCAATTGAGCATGTTCTGCATGGCCATAAGAGAGCGGTGACAGACATCAATTTTAGCATTCACCAACCAGAGCTTTTAGCCACATGTTCAATTGATACAACAATTAACGCATGGGATGTCAGAGATACCAGCTCCCCTGCCTTCAGATTCGCTGACTTTGTTGCAGGGGCTTCGCAGGCGAAGTGGTCTCGAACCGATGCTAATATACTTGCCTCTGCACATGACAGCCGAGTAAATGTCTGGGATCGAAGAAAGAATAACAAACCCCTGTCGTCATTCAGAGCACACCAGGGTAAATTGAATGGACTAACGTTTGACCGAAAGGGTCGTATTATCACGTGCTCAACCGACCGCTCGGTGAAAATATGGGATCTCGATAACCTTCAAAGTACAGAGGCGATATCTTGGGATCAGGAAGAAGCCGTGCCTGCTGCCACAATAACAACTGATTTCCCTGTGTGGAGAGCTCTGCCTTCTCCTGTGGGAATGGGCTGTTTCGTTGTTCCATTACGAGGTGGTTCAAACCAAGTGTCGCTGGCAAGGACCGATATTGAAGGCGATGTCGTTTTGGCAGACGTGACAGTTGACACATATACTAAACATACTGGCCCTGTTCGAGAAGCAATCTGGCGACATTCGTTCTCCTCCAATAATGACTGGGACCTGTTAACGTGGTCGAAAGACAGCACATTGCGCATGTGGACCCTCAAGAACGAAACGATGGAAACACTTTGCAAGTCAGATGCTGATTCCAAAACGCCCATGTTTGTTGCCTCGAAAGAAATGAGAAACACAACCTATCATGATGAGCCTGCGGAGACTGAGAGCCACGGAGCAGATCGATCATTTTTCGGCATTGTCTGCCAAAATCGTAAACAAGACAGTCAAAGAATGGGCCAATTGGATTGGATCGCAAATGTTCACCTCAGCTCCCCTCATTCAAGGCAGCCTGTGCTGGGTGCAAACTCGTCATCAGCGACTCGAAATATGTTACCAAGGAAAGATAGTGGCTCTGTTTCACTAAATAATCTCGAGGCCGTTATTTCGCGAGAAGTCACAAGCGTGTCTAACAAACATCCAAACATCAAATTTGAGCACATTGACGTTTCCGTTGGCCAATGTATCTTCGCGGTGAGAAAGACCCTGGCAGACTCCGATAAAGTCATAGTCTTGCGGGTCTCGTCTCAGTTTTCGTCGGCATATCCTTGGGCTCCTATGCGGGCTACGATTGAGGAAGATCCCAACGTTCCTCCGGAGACCATCGCTGAAATGGATGATTACCTAGAGAAAGCAAACAAGGAGTTAGCCCTGCATGGTGTCCTCGCTCTCAATTTTTGCGTCAGGTACTTATCCGGTGAGAGAGTCAACCTAGAAGAAACAATTCGTATGGCGCGTGAGGAGGCAGAACAATTCCAGGATACTTTCGAAATCTCAGAGGCGAGCGATGAAGAGAGTGGCTCGGAAGTGGGAACGACGAGTTCAGACTCGGACGATAGCGTCATAGAAGATGCTATTCCTCTTTTTGCTCCGGATGATGAAGTAAATGCTGGAGGATTACTTGAGAATAGCACTCTCAAAACAGCGGTCGACAGCACACCTTTGCCGCGGCAGTGTGGAGGACATTTCGCTTCCAACGGTACGTTGATTTGTTTCTTTAACAAGCATGTAAAAGCCTCAAATCCTGGACCAAGTAATGAGCCAGTACCGCTGGATAAAGTGTTCGGAGACACTGACTCCGACGCTGAGAGCTTGTTTGCATCTGATTCTGATGATTTCGACCCACCCGACCGAGACTCCGTTTTATTCGCCGAAGCCAACTGGTCGCTAGCTGCAGCACGTATTGCAACAAAAGTACAAACCACCGGAAATACCATTGAGGCGCGGTCTGCAGTGACTAGAGACCCCGGGTCAGCTTCGGAGCCTACCAGTCACACATGGATAGAATTTATTGACTGCTCAAACCTCATACCTTGCCGACCAGAGATCGCCAAGAGATATAAGCTTAGCTTCCTAGGGACTAATCTTCCTGAGGTTCTCGAGCATAATGCTATGGTTGCAGAGGACCTTGGGAGACATGAGGACGCGTACTTTTGGCGACTGGCACAAGCTTATGTGGTCCCGGGCCCAGTTGAATCACCACTGAAAGTAGATGTGGCACCAGTGGATGCTCTGAAGCCGTTTATACAAGACTGGGCATCGCATCCGCTTGGGCCTAGCTTTGTCTTGAAGTCAATTGCAGAGCATCTTGAAAAATCCCAAAATGTCCAACTTTTGGCATCTGCAGCATGCTTGCTAGCATCATTCCGGAGGTCAGAGATGGTCAGAGTGGCAAAATCCCATGAAGAGCTATACGGAGCAACTAATGGGCTTGTCGAGACGACTTACCGCTTCCAGAGTCGGCGATTTGAGGGCCGTGGCCTTTCAGACATGATGGACGTAGTATCCGTCACACAACCACATGATTCCAACAGACAAAGTGCATCACACACGCCACTAGCATACCACGGTCAGCTTGCGAATACCTCATCAGGCGTTTCTTCATATTCAACAGGAATGCATGTGGGTGCTTCGATCCCGCAATTGATGAGGAGGGATACACATACCTCTACCGATCGAGGCTCATTCTTCGGAGAAGATTTCAGTACTGAGCCTACTTTGGGGGCTGACAGCTCCTTCACCAATCGAAATTCTGATTTTACCGCGCATGAGAAGTCCTTGAACTCTGGGAAACTCTCAAACTCTGGAAGTCCTGGTTCGGGGCCTCACGGTAATAACGCAAAAATTACGATTAAAATATTTGACGGCGCTGTGTACGACACTGAGTCTTTGGCTGGGTCAAGTGCGGGCCCCGAGAGACTGATCGGGCCTTCATCCTGGACAACTTGGCAACCACGGCTTGACAATTACAGAATTCTTTATGCTCGTCTTCTTGAGTCATGGGGCCTTTACATCCAGAGATTGGAAGTTTTGAAGTATATCCAGACTCCTGGCAGTTTGGAGGACGAAGTTCTGTCGGGCGATCGTTTCAACGTAGACGTCATGGGGGATATGTGCGTGTATTGTAACAGTTCCGTGCGAACTCAGTTCACATACTGCAGTGTCTGCTGTCAT
Source organism: Wickerhamiella kurtzmanii (assembly GCA_030572965.1). Lineage (NCBI taxonomy): Eukaryota > Fungi > Ascomycota > Dipodascomycetes > Dipodascales > Trichomonascaceae > Wickerhamiella > Wickerhamiella kurtzmanii. The sequence goes on along the minus strand of JAJMCK010000024.1, from coordinate 43,351 downwards.
ATGATGCACGCTTCGTGCTCTCAATCTTGGTGGAAGGATGGCAAAGAGTGTGCGACTGGTTGTGGCTGTAAGTGCGCCGAGTACCTATAAGGTTCTATTTAAATATATATCGTTGTCGTAATATACACGCATTGACTTAATTTCAACGCAAGCCTAATCGTCAGTAACGATCACTTTAGCTTTCTTGGTGTTTTTGCGCTTCTTTCTCAGTCGATTTGCAGCCTTGCGAGTAGAGTCCGAGTCAGGCTCGCTTTCGGCGTCAGAATCCGCTATTGCTCGCTTAACAGGGGGAGCTGTCTCAATTTCGTCGGGAACCATGACGACACAGTTAAGACGATCTCCACAGCTGTAAACAGCGATCTGATCACGCTTGTCGAGGTCCCAGACAACAAGCTTTCCATCGCTCGATGCTGATACCATCAAGTTATCGAGGAACGAGAAGTCCTTTACTCTACTAGAGTGACCTTGAAGAACGAACTCTGCAGGCTTCGTCAGGTCTTTGGCGTCGAAGAAGCTGATGGAACCGTCGTTAGTGCTTACCACGAGCCATTTGTCTTGATAGAACGCCATATGTTGCAGAGCGGACTTGAGTTCAACCTCTTGTTCAGGTGCCGCCGATGTGCTTGAGTGAAGGACAATAGACTTGTCATACCCAATGACGTAGCTGTTTCCTTCTGAATCTGGGAGCCAAGCTACTTTCAGCGGTGTCTTTCGGAGCTTTTGGACACTTGCTTTCCGTCCTGTCATTAAATTCCATAGGAATAGTTTTCGGTCATCACCAACACTCAATGCAATCTTACCTGAAGAATGTATAGCGAGGTCATTGATTGGCTTTGTGTGGCCCTTCATTTCTGTGAGAAGCTCCCAGTCCTTGACTCTCCAAATGCAAATGCGTCCGTCACCAGCTCCCGAAAGCAGCCATTTGTTTCCGAAAAACTCTGCACATTGAACTTTTCCGGAGTGATGCATAAGTGTACCGAGCTCCTTTCTATGCTGAAGATCATATAGTCGAATAAGCTCATCATTCGAGCCACTCACCAAGAATTTCTTCGAGGCTGCGAGGCAGCGAATTGATTGTGTATGGGGTGTGAAGTGGAATACAGGGACAAAAACTTCCCCTTTTTCAGAAACGGTCAATGCCACACATAGAAGATTGTGCTCATATGAGCCTGTTATAATCCTAACTGATCTGTTTGACGCCATTGCAGCCCGCTACAATTTCTGTCAGTTAGAGTTCTAACCCCAGATATTTTTTTTCTCAGTTGTGTACAGTAAGGCTTTTACCTCCTACAGTGTACGCTGCTGTAGCCGTTGAAATTTCGCGCAGATTGCCTGATCATGTGATGCATACGAGCCAACTAGCGTCCAAGAGGTGCTTTATGTAAACCCCACCAGATTTCAACGTAACGGACCTCTTTATACGAAATTTGGAAAGAGTCACCACGAGTAGTAGCATTTGTGAAGTGACTTTTTCGATACTTATTTCACGATGTCAGTGACAAGCGTACCGATTTTCGGTCGTATAACTATCCATGTTGGATACAATATTACCGAGTTTATGGTTGATACTATTTTGGCCGAACTTCCGTCCTCGACATATGTGGTGATATCTGACAATAACATTGCGAAACATTCGCACATCCAGACCATCATTGAGACCCTGGAATCTCAGAAGCCAGACGCATCGCGCGTATTGACATACTTGGTTCCTCCAGGAGAGCTGTCTAAGTCTAGGGAAACTAAGGCCAAGGTTGAAGATTATCTCTTCAGTGAAAAATGTACTCGTGATACCGTTATTCTTGCCATTGGCGGTGGTGTCATTGGTGATATGATCGGATATGTTGCTGCGACGTTCATGCGTGGTGTTCGTTACGTCCAAATTCCGACTACATTGCTTGCAATGGTTGACTCCTCCATTGGTGGTAAGACAGCAATTGACACTCCGTCAGGCAAGAATCTCGTGGGAGCCTTCTGGCAGCCTGCTCTTAACTTCTCTGAGCTTGCGTTCCTTGAAACGTTGCCCGAGCGGGAATTCATTAACGGAATGGCTGAGGTTATCAAAACCGCCGCGATCTGGGATGAGAATGAGTTTACAACCCTAGAGTCTGTCAATGCGCAGTTCTTAGCTGCTCTCGACAAGCGCGATTGGGCGACTGGCCGAGTCGACCTGTCCCCAATTCGTGAGATTATCCACAGCATCGTGCTAGGCTCGGTGAGAGTTAAAAGTGAAGTTGTATCCAAGGATGAACGTGAAGGTGGTCTTCGCAATATTCTGAACTTTGGTCACTCTATTGGTCACGCTTATGAGGGTGTCTGGACCCCCAATGTTCTTCATGGCGAGTGCGTATCCATCGGTATGGTACTTGAAGCCGATCTTTCACGTTACTTGGGCCACTTGCCCTCTCCCGCCGTCGCGCGTCTCATCGCATGTCTCAAGTCCTACCGACTCCCGGTGACAGCAAAGGACCCTGTGGTCCTCGAACGTGCCCGCGGAGTACAGCCTCATCCGGATACTCTCATAAACATTATGGCTGTGGACAAGAAGAACGATGGTCAGAAGAAGAAAGTCGTGCTACTGAAGAACATTGGTGAAACTTACGAGCCTAAGGCGTCGACGGTGAGCGACACTGACCTCAAGATCATCCTCAGTCCCGATATAATCGTGAGCACGCCAACTGACTCCCCAGAAGTGTTTACTGTTACTCCCCCAGGATCGAAGTCCATATCCAACCGTGTTTTGGTGCTGGCAGCTCTTGGAGAGGGCACATGCCGCATTTCAAACTTGCTACACTCCGACGACACCAGCTACATGTTAGATGCTCTGGCAAAAATGAATGCCGCCGAGATCTCTAAAGAAGATGACATCCTCGTGGTAAGTGGTAAAGGTGGCAAAGTTGAGGGCCCAGGCTTCAAGAATGAGCTCTACCTAGGTAATGCAGGTACTGCTGCAAGATTCCTTACGGCTGTAGCTGCTGGGCTTGCAACAGGCGACGTTACTCTGACTGGAAATAAGAGAATGCAAGAACGGCCCATTGGCGCTCTGGTTGATGCATTGCGTACCAATGGAGCTCACATCGATTACTGCATCAACGATGGCTGCTTGCCGCTTCGGACCACTGATTCTCCCCTTCAAGGCGGGCACATCAAGCTTGCGGCCACTACATCTTCGCAGTACGTCAGTGCGATTATGATGGTGGCTCCTTACGCCAAAGAGCAGGTAACTCTTGAGTTACTTGGCAAACCTATCTCTCAATTTTACATCGATATGACAGTCCAGATGATGGCCGACTTCGGCATCAAAATCGAAAAGTCCACGGAGAAAGAACATACTTACATCATTCCTCAAGGGCGCTACAAGAATCCAACCACTTACGCCGTAGAGTCTGACGCTAGCTCTGCTACCTATCCTCTAGCTCTCGCAGCTCTTTCCGGCGCAAAATGCACCGTCCCCACTGTTGGCTCTCGCTCTTTGCAGGGAGACGCCCGCTTTGCTCGCGATGTCCTAGCGCCCATGGGTTGTATAGTGGAGCAAACGGAGACTTCCACAACCGTTCAGGGACCTCCACGTGGTAGCTTAAAAGCACTGCCCCATATTGATATGGAACCCATGACTGACGCCTTCCTCACCGCGGCTGTCGTTGCTGCTCTCGCCGACGGTGACACCAAAATCAGCGGTATTGCAAACCAAAGAGTCAAAGAATGTAACCGTATCGAGGCAATGCGTACCGAATTAGCAAAATTCGGTGTTAAAGCTGTTGAGTTTGAAGACGGAATCACTGTTACAGGTACGAACGTTGCCAACCTTCAGCGTGGGTCAACTATTGTAGACTCCCGTGATGATCACCGCGTTGCAATGAGTCTCTCTCTTTTAGCTACACAGGCCGTCGAGGGTGCAGTCATTGGAGAGCGCCGCTGTGTTGAAAAGACATGGCCAGGCTGGTGGGATACTCTTCACGCCCTCCGCGTTCCTCTCGAAGGTAGCGAGGCATTCGCGAAGGAGGCTGCAAAGAAGGCTCACAACGAAATCACGCAGCTTCACATCAAACGGCCGTCCGTAATTTTGATTGGCATGCGTGGTGCGGGCAAGACTGACTTGAGTGCGCTTCTCGGCTCGGCTCTTGGTTGGCCAACAACTGATCTTGACGAGCTCTTCGAGAAAAAGGCTCAACAGACTATTCCTGAGTTTATTAAGTCGTCGGGATGGGATGCGTTTAGGTCAAAGGAAGCGACTATTCTTCAAGAGTTCCTCGCTCAGAACCCTACTGAGCATATCATTGCATGTGGAGGTGGTGTAGTTGAAACAGAAGAATCACGTGAGATTCTTGCCAAATGGAAGGGACCGGTAGTACATGTGCACCGCAATTTGAAGAACATTATCGATCATCTCAACCTCGACAAGACGCGTCCCGCACTTGCTGAGAGCCCTGCGGATGTCTATGCTCGTAGAGAGCAATGGTACAAGTACTGCTCAGATACCTTCTTCTTCGCCGGTCAATTGAAGTCCGAGAGCGATCGCCTGGCGGTTCAGAGTTCTCTTGTGCGTCTCGTTGAGCGCAAGCCACTAGGTAAGGATGGCCGCTTCTTCCTCTGCCTTACCTTCCCCGATCTGTCCACAGTGACGAAGGAGACCTTCGACACAATCACAGATGGCGTAGCTGCAGTTGAGCTCCGTGTTGACTTGCTTGAGTCCACGAATATCAACTTTGTTGCCGAGCAAATCGGTATCCTCCGCCTACGGACAGCTCTTCCTATCATCTTTACCGTCCGCACTCAAGCCCAAGGGGGTCATTTCCGTGACGACGATGATGAGAATTATCTGAAGCTAGTAGAGCTCGGATATAAGATGGGCGTTGAGTATGCCGACTTAGAACTCACTCAGCCGCGTTACGTCTTGGACAGACTCTTCGCGAACAAAGGAGCCACTAGAATCATTGCCTCTCACCATGATCCGAGGGGTGAGTGGAGCTGGCGTGGAAACGAGTGGCGCGTTAAACTTTTCGATGCTCTGCGTCTTGGTGACATTGTCAAGTTTGTCGGCTTCGCTAGATCTCTCAAGGATAATTTGGCTCTTGAGGAATTCCGTAAGAGCGCCGGAAAAGCTGGTGTGCCCTTGATCGCGATCAACATGGGTGAGGCGGGCAAATTGAGCCGCATTGTAAATACCGTACTGACGCCTGTCACTCATGAGTCACTTCCTGCTGCTGCTGCACCTGGACAAATGTCTGTGCGGACGATTAACGAGGCTCTAACAACGATCGGTGCTTCCAGTCCTTTGGAGTATTTCGTTTGTGGTCACCCTGTTGGCCATTCTCAATCTCCTGCGCTGCATAATGCCACCTTCAAGACATTGGGCCTTCCCCATACTTACACAAAGCTGGATACTCCTGTTGTTCACACTGTTGAGGACCATATAAATGAGCTGGGACAAAAGTTCGGAGGCGCGTCTGTGACAATTCCTTTGAAGGAGTCTGTACAGGCACTTTGCGACGAGCTTTCTGAGCATGCACTTATTATTGGTGCTGTGAATACCATCGTACCCGTGCGCGACGAGGAGAATAAAATTCTCAAGCTTGCTGGCTATAACACCGACTATCTTGGTATCGTAAATACCTTCAAGAAGGCTGGTATCCTCTCCGGAGCCGGCCAGTCAGCCTTGATCGTCGGTGCCGGTGGTACTGCCCGTGCTGCGATCTACGCATTCTACGTCCTAGGATTCGACAAGGTGTATATCATCAACCGAACCCCGGAGCATGCATCGCACCTCGTTGACTGGTTCACTGGCAAGCTTGATATTCCTGTCACCGTCGTTGATAATCACACCAAGCTCCCTCCTTTGCGCGCTGTACTCTCCTGCATTCCAGGCGACAAAGAGATTCCAACAAATATGGTTTCTACGTTGAGCGAGATGTTTGCAGTACCTGCGAGTGGTAGTCGTGTCCTTGTCGAAGCTGCCTACAAACCTGCCGTCACCGAGGTGATGAAATTAGCATCCTCTCACGGATGGTTGACTGTTCCCGGTCGCCAGATGCTTGTTCTGCAAGGCATTGAACAGTCACTACTTTGGACGAGCCTTGAGGCACCGCACTCTGCCTCTAAGGCCGTGCTTGGTTAATTTCATTGAATTTGTTAGGACCCTCTTGTATTTACGATCTTTATACTTTTAGTCAAGTCGCTTTGTACTCTAGATTGAGGGGGCCGAGAGCAGTTTCTGTGCTAAACACGTATAGCTATCCTCAGCATTGCAACATCATTTTCATGTTGTAGCATCTCGACTACGTAGTGATATTAGGTCACGTGTTTCGGTCGCCTTTTTATTCAGCTCCATCGTCCATACCTTCGTCCTGCAGGGAAAAGCGAAGGGTATCGTGACGATTCATGTATTTGATAGCACATGTCTAGACAGGAAAGCAATTACGATGACTTTGGTACATTAATATCTGATGAGGAGGCTCGAGAGCACGCTCTCGAGTATGAATCAGATCAATCCATCATCGATGTTGAAGCTGCTGGCAATGATGATGATGCAGGCTGGGAGGACATGTCTGAGAGAGAAGACGATGATAATGGCTCCGGGGCGCAGATCGAGAGGGGTGCTCTGACAAGAGACGCGTTCCAAGTTTTTGGAAAAGGCGTAGAAGTAGTCCATCATGTTATGGACAACCAAGATGTGCAAGAGCCTCTGATAATGCCCCAGCACACCGGAGCCGCCGAGCACAATGCATTGTTGACAACATTGGATACACCTTCGATTTCCAATGACACCGTACCAAGATTCCTACATGAGATTCTGAAGTCAACACCAAGTCTAATTCGCAATGTGGCGATCATTGGCCACTTACATCACGGAAAGACGTCGATCTATAATTCTTTACTGAAGAAGACACAACAACTATCGACACATGCTGAGAAACTAGATTTTACACGGATCTGGCCAATTGAACAAAAGAGACAAATAACTGTCAAATCCCGGGCAACCTGTACTCTCGCTCAAACTTCTGATCACAAGTCATATGCCATTAATCTTGTCGATACCCCGGGACACGCAGACTTCGTAGATGAAGTCCTCAGTGGCCTTCGCCTAGCAGAAGGAGTTCTGCTGGTTGCCGATGCCGTCGAGGGCCTAAATGATTGTACTGTTCGGGCGTTGGATGAAGCCGTTAAGTCGGGAAAGCGCGTGATACTGCTCATCAATAAGATTGACCGGCTTATCCTAGAGCTACGCCTTCCCCCGTTGACGGCAGCGGCTAGATTGCAAGCAATAATCGCAGAAGTGGTAACGTTATGCCGCGGCTCGTCGTTCGATCCTCTCAATGTCGTTTTCGCGTCAGTTGAGTTGGACGTGTCTTTCACCCTCGAATCCATGGCTAGATTGTACAAGAGGTACGGGTCCTGTGTACTGGAACCTGGTGAACTTATAGCCCCTGGAAACTTCACGCGCTATGTTATTGAGCCTTTTTACAAGATAGTGGGTGTTATACTTACTGGAAAAGACGAGCCGCTCGACGCCCTTCTGAAGTCGTTGGGTGTGCAGCCCTTCAAACGATCAAAAGTCAAGGACCCACGAGATATTATAATTGAGGTCCTGCATAAATATTTTGAAGACCCTGACTGGAACTGCGTGTGGGACATGATTGTTGAGAGCGTTCTTCCCCCCCAACGGAGCTCTGAAGACTTGGTGGCTGAGGCTGTTGGTCACATCACACCCGAATTATCTCTACTCCGCGTGCATAGTGGCACACTAGCTAGGGGGATGACTGTCAAATGCTCGGAAGGAAGCTCTTCAATCGAAAATATGTGGCTTCCATGCTTCGGCATGAATATCGCTGTAGACACACTGGGCACTGGTAGTATAGCACTTGTTCGCGGTGTTTCAGACCTGGTTGGCGAGTCAGGTTTTATTACCGATAGTAAAGACTCGGCTTCGTCCATTGGCTGGAAGAAGCATGATTCGGTTGCGGAACCAACAATAAAAATCGGACTGAAGGCTTCACGGCTTTCTGATACTGAGCCTCTAAGAAGTGCCCTCGCACAAGCCTCTAAAGTGTTCTCTTCACTTAAAGTTGGCACTAGTGCGTATGGAGAGCTACTAGCTTGGGGTACTGGTGAGCTATTTCTGGATTGCGCACTCTACGAATTGCGTAATTCCTATGCTAAAACGATTGATTTCAAGTGCTCTGATCCGAGCGTCTCGTTTAGAGAGACGATCTCGGGTCAAAGTCAATATATGTGCACCGTGAGCGTACCTGCCCGCGAGGAGTCTGTCTCAATCATTGCCAGTCCATTAACAGACCCTGCAACTGCGCTTTTTAGCAGCCAAGATGTCAGTAACACGCAACTAGAGCAGGCTCTGCATAATGAGAAGTGGACTCAGCTGGATATTGCCTCTATATGGGCTAGAGCGAGGGGCAATGTCCTCGTTGATGACACCGTAAAAGATCTTGACGGCCTTCAGACCGAGAAGCAGCCGTTCGTCGACGGTTTTGAGTGGGCGGTAGAGGAAGGGCCGCTCTGCGAAGGACTAGTGCAAGGTGTCCGATTCAATATTGCTGAAGTTAACCTTCCGCCAACGGATAATGCGCTCACGACGGCCCAACTTGGACAGACCATGCGAAGAGCATGCCACCTCTCAATGCTTCTCGCATCGCCGAAACTTCTTGAACCGTGGTTTCGCGTGATTGTTACTGGTCCGATAAGCGTTGGGCGAACTGTATACAGGGCCCTGGCCAAAAGGAGAGGCAAAGTCTCCTCGGACAAACCCATACCAGGTACCAACTTGTACACTATCTGTGGTGAGCTGCCTGTTATTGACTCTTTCGGACTCGAGACAGATATAAGAATGGAATCTGAAGACCAAGCCGAAGTGAGTTATATCTTCTGCGCTTGGTATCCTGTCCCTGGAAACCCGCTGGATAGCTCCAGAATGACGAAGAGGCTAGAAATAGCTCAGTATAATGAGCTAGCTCGAGACTACCTGATGAAGACAAGAAGACGACTGGGCCTCACACAGGGCCCTGAGCTGGAAACCTATATGGAGACCTCAATCGCAGAGCTTACAGGTTTCGCGAGCTCATGATAAGTATGGCCACGCTCTTTCGTGTGCGGGTTTATTTTTTTGTTTGTCTTTGTCTAGCGCTTTCTCTCACAAGAGACAAGTAATAATAATTATTTACTTTCGTTATAGTCTGCACGCAATTATATATATATGTATTGTAATGAGGATTAAAATAAACAAAAGGGAGGGAGAGGGCAGTTTTAGAACCTGTCTAATGCTTTCTGCGCTTGCTATTGAATCCAGTAACATCCATAGAGCTCTCGGAGGTGTTACGCTTCATTCCATGCTTACGACCTCCGTGCCCGTACTTGGAATTCTTGGCTTGACGTTTATGGTTTGCATTTTTGTTCACACCACCGCTGCGTTGGCTACCGAGGCGATACTTATCGTCACGCGCCTTCTGCTTATCTTCTAGAGCGCCCTCAATTTCAACATCGAATTGGTCACCACCAATGTCGTTATTTTGCCTTCTCTTCTTGAGGCTATTGATTTTATCCAGAGCTTTACGCTTCTCTGCCTGGCGTTGCTGCAGCTTCTCGTTCTGCACTTTCTTACCGAACTTCTTAAGCTCACGCTGGCGCCTAGCCTCCTGAGAAGCGCGCTTGCTGGTCTCTTCATCAACGAGCTTCTTCTTCACGCGATCCATATGCTCATCACTCTTTACCATCTCGGCGAAGTAGTCAGTCGGGCGGCTGAAAGCAACCCCGCTGGACTTCAGTTGTTTCCTGGCGACGGTCACGGCTTCTAAAGCCTGCTTGTAAAAGGCTAATTCGCGCTCGGTATCATCATAGATGTCCTTGAGCACGAGAGGCTCTGGTGCAACCACGGTCATGTGCTCGTTGAAGTCTTCCTGGGCGGACTGTGGAAGCGAAATTGACTTGAGACTCTGCTTCAAAGCTGGACGGTTGTTGATAGTTACTTTCTGGTGAGGGACAACATCTGCATCGTCGTCTAATTCAACATCTGAAAGGGCGATGTCCTCCTCAGCCTCCTCGGGAGCATCCGATACGCCATCATCGACATCTTTAACATCTTCCTGCTCGATTTCACTCTCACTCTCGCTATCCTGCAGCTTGTTGAGGTCAATCTCAGTCTCGGATGCCTCCTCGAAATTCTTCGAGTCTGGTTGAGCAGGCTCCTTGGCAAGCCCAAGAGATTGAGTCAAGCGCTTGATTGAGTCACCTAGTCCCATTGTGAATGATTTTCAAACTCAATCGCAGCTCCTTGGACCTTGCCGAGATACACGCGATTCGAATGAGGTTGAGAAAGGGTAAAAAATTATCAAATTAAATTTCCCGCCCCCATGCACACTGCGAAGAGAAGATGTAGAGAAATGTTGGGAGAATTACATGTACACAGCAGCCCAGTACAGTAGGCTCTGAAGCATATATGTATGGAGCATTTATGCGTTTAAATGCCCTCTATAATGGGTAAAGACAAACCCCCCTGACTCAATGTCATGTGCTCGGCAACAGGGAACAATGATCACCAGATGTCGTCGCTCAGACAAGAGACCAAAAAGTCCTGGGTTCTTGCATTCTTCGCAAAGAACTGTGAAACGGGCGTGAATTTAATTATCAAATTTTCACAAAGAAGAAATTAAATAGGTAGGCAGTACTAGGAATCAATCTAAACATACGGCAAAGCTTAGCAAGAATAGGTGCAATGTGAACTTACACAATTAATCTTGAGCCAATTGACTTTCTGCTTTGTAGAGCTCGACAATTTGGTCCGCATTGTTGGGAGGGGATATGGTTCCGGGGGCGATCAAGGGGCTGCTGAAAATCACAGATACGTCTTGCATAGAGTGGTAAGGCAGATCCCAGAGCAGCTTCGGAGTTACGAGGAAGTATTGAGATCCAGTACCGCAAGCCTGTGAGACTATGAACTGATGTGTCCTTCTTTCATTTTCCTCGTCCATTCCTTGGTTAATCTCATCAACAACACGGAATGGTGCTTTGGCGAGGTCTTGCAAGGCTAAAAGATAAACAGCTGTGGCGACGGCACGCTCGCCGCCTGACTGTCGCTGTCTGTTCAACGGCTTTGGAGGTTCACCGGTCCTGAAGCTGACCTCAATGTCAATACCCCAGTCTCCAAAGTTGGTACCATCCTTGATGAGGACGACATTCCCCTGACAGCCTAACTGATTGAACATCTCTGCATACTTGGCGTTGACTATACCAACGAGCCGATCGAGCTCCCGCTCCCATTCTTTTCGTACCTTTGCAACCTCACTGTTAGATGTCTGCAGCTTTTTGGCCTCTCGATCTTTTCGAACCTTGAGATCTTGAAGGAGGGCCTCGGTCTGTTCGAGTAGCTCTTTGGTCTCCTCGTAGTTTTCGCCAGTCTTGTTGAGGTTGATTTCAGCTCTCAGCTCAGACACGCGACGAGTAGCATCATCCAAGCTCAAGATCTTCACTGCCTCTTTGGCGTCTCCCTCCCGACCCATGACTCGCAACTCTGCTATGGCTTTTCTGTGAGCATGGCGCTCGTCTTCGGATGTCTCGTTAGCAATGGCCAGTTTGCTCCTTAATGAATCGATTGCTTCCTGCAGGTGCTTCCTCTCTTTCGTTATAACATATTCCAGGCGGGAAGCAAAGCCCCTGAAAGTGGCCGCTCTCCAATTATGCTCGAGCAGGCTATTTTCTGTCCGCTGAACAATATCCAGTTTGTTGACAAGAGCCGTGGCATCAAGAGCGGAAGTCTCTGAGATCTCTTCTTGCCTGTATCTCTTTATATCCTGGCGGACCCCTTCAGCTTTGGTCAATGCCCTCTGTCGGCGAGCAGTCAGACTTTCGAGATCCGATTCAAATCTCTCGAGGGTGTTGTTGATATTCTCAGCGTTTCGGATCTGAGTTTTGAGCGGTCGAGATTCTTCTTGGGCGTCATTTACTTCTCTCTCGATTTCATCACAGCTCGCTTGCGCCTCAGCACACTTCGCTCGGGAAGCTTCAGCAGAAGCCTCGACCTCAGTAGCCAGCAAGTTCAATCGATTCTGCTCGTCCCGAGTACTCCGCTGTAACATAAATTCAGCCCACTTGGCGGGCTGCCGCGAAAGCGCCATACGCTGGACTATTTGCTGCCTACGTCCATAACGAGAGCGGGAGACGTCATAGAAGTTTTTGGTGTCGGAATAACTTCCCAAATACCCAGAGTTTGCGATCTTCTCCTTAGACGATAGGGAGAGCTCTTTAAGCGAATACGGAGTTGTGCCGAGATTAGCTGTGTTCGCCAGCATATCTAAAACTGGCCGCGGGCCATTGAGAACATCAAGGAGATGACCTTCAAAGCCGAACTCCTTCAAGTCCGCAGGGCTGAAGGATGGTACTGGTCGTTTGACCCTAGGATCGTACATACTGACAATGAGGTCAAGGCCCTTCTCTCGCGAAAGTCTTGATAGCAACCCGAGATCTTCCTTAGACTCGCAAACGAAAGTACGCAGCGCCCTCATGGACACTTTCCTTTCAAGCTGCTCAAGGATGCGTTTGTCAATTATCGTCACACTTAAAAGAGGCGGCATATGCACTTTATCCTGCAAACGACCATCTGCGATCAGATTCCTCACGAAATTCACAGTCCTAGCGAGATTGGCCCCGATTTCGCGATTATCAAACAATCCAGGGAGCTTGCTGGAATCGCGGCTACGCTCTTCTCTCTGCAAGTTCGCAACTTCAGCCCTCAACTGCTCAGCTCTTCTTTCGGAGCGGCGTCTCTCAGACGTAGTCACGCTGATCTCGTTTCTCAACCCAGACGCCTTAGCTTCCAGTCTCTGGATGTTGGCCTCGATGGCATTGTACTGCTCTCTCAAACGTGCCAGCTCAATATCCGGGATTTTCTCTGACGCGTAGCTTGCGATCTCCATCTTAATTCTGCGTTGGTCCTTCTCGTATCTCTCAATAGAGTCCATCACTTGTTGAAGTTCTTCTTCCGAGTTTTCGTATCTCGATTGGAGATTTGCGATGCGTGTAAGGTCTTGGTTGTATCCCTCATTCAGGGTCTGCAGCTCCGAGATAGAGGAAGCGTGCACACTTCTTAAATGATTAATAGAGGACATCAGCGACTCTAAGATGCCCTCGGACTCTTTTTTGGCGTCTATGACCTCTTGCAGTTCAGGACTGACCTCACGCAGACGCCTTTTCGCCTCTTTGAGTTCCAATTCAAGTTGCTCTGCATACGCTTTCGCATCTTTGTAGCGTATGACAGGGATCATGAGCTCATGGTAGCGATGGTCTGCTTTTTTACGCTCGGAGGCGTCGAGTCTCTCCAGGATCTTCTTGAATTTGGCTCGGCTCTCCTCCTCAATCTCGATCTGTCTCACTAACTCTGCGTGGGCCGCCAGAACATTATTCAGTCTTCCTCCAGCTTCTTTGAGGAACTCATGATGATCTACCATGCCGTCGTAACCAACAGCGGTCTCCGTGCTGATCAGTCTTTGTTCGCGAGGTTCACCACTGAAGGCAGCAACTCTGGTTTGAGGCAGAAACTGACAAAGATTGTTCACTTGGATATTGTAGGTGGCGATGAAGTTCAGCATCTCACTTTTGGTGACGCGACGGTGGTCGACATACAGCAATGGCTGGGTCTCCCTCTTGCGTGCGTGGCTCGACTCAATTACCATTTGGACGATCGGATTGTGCTCCTCACCCTGCTTGCCTTGAATTACGGCAGTAATCTCTGCTTGCTCAGATCCAGCTTGGACAAATGCAGCATAGCCCTTGCGTTGCAAGCTATCTAACCTGCCTTGGAAAAGTAGGTATAGGGCGGTGATCACAGTTGACTTTCCGGAACCATTTGAACCAATAATCAAATTAAGTCTCGCGCAGAATCGCCAAGCAATACAGGACGACACCTGAAAATTCTTCAGGCCCAAAGCGATCACGCTACCTGGACGGAATCCTTCTTGACGCGTTGCGTCTGCAGACAAAGCAGCATTTTTGATCGATTCGCCGTATGCCAACTGCGTTGACGCGTCAATTCCATCAAGATCGAGAGTTTCAAACGTGTCGTCATTTGGTCCAGTCGTGTCGGCGCGTACTCTTGTCCTCTTCCGTGGTTGTTCTGGGACTTCTTCATAACTCTCGTCTTCGGGCGAATCGCCTGGAGTCAGAGGATTAATGCTTTCTGGAGTGCTCTCTGTGGCCTCAAAATCCGGTCTCGCGCGTCTATGTCTACTCGAGCTCATTCGGCACGTCAATCAGATCTAATACACGCGTTGTTAGCGGTATGAAGATGTTGTGTGATCGCGTATCTATTGGGAATTTGAGTGAGGAACGTGATGTTCAATTATATAACGGTATGATTTTCCATACCTATTGCTTGTTTCAGTTGCAACGCGTCATACTGGAGCTACTCTAACTCAACGCCAAAAATCAAGGCTGATTTTTTTTAGATTCAATCGATAGAGGGTTAACTTTTCAATCTTTAGGGACGAAATGGCGTAGACTTATGTTATTTGGAGGGGGAGCTTGTTCAACATAGCGCATTTGAGGTTGGCGCCCCAATATTATTTACCTGCGTGCAAAGCGTACGAGCCTTAGGGTTTTTCTAATCACAGTGCCCAAACCAAATCACCACAGAAAAATGTAAAAATGTGATGATGGCATGGTTTAAACAAATTGAATTCAAGCAAAAAAGAATTCAAGTATCTCATGGAATAAATCGTCAACAGGCTAGTTATCTAGAAATTCTTTTTCGACCCGGCAATGCCGCTAAAATATGTCTTAACGTCGTTGCCCGTACCGAATCAATAAAATATGAGCAGTTATACTTAAAGGTTACTGTTTACAGCATGTTAGTCTCCAATGTGTAGTCTAGACTCATGTAACCTGGTGATTTTATTCCACGTCGTCGCAATACCGCCTTTTTCACAAATTTCATCGAGAGATTTACATGCCGGTTGGCAGACGTCTGTTGAAGTGAACAACTGTCTGACTGATGGTCCCAAGCCATCGCCTGACTACTTTAACAACGTCTATAGTCACGTGTACAAGCTCCCCTTAGCCCTTCGCCTCTCTCCAAACCTCCTCGCGACTGAAATCGATTGTAAACATTTTTAGCTAATCCGGGCTTAGACGAGACAGGAACTCGTCCGCGTATATTCTACTTCATCATTAGCCAGAGACACACGCCTATCACCAAATGTCGCGCGCTGAATTTGAAGCTGTTTTCCCGCATCTTGTGGATGAAGTCATCGAAGAGATCAGCAAGACCAAGATCTCTAAAGCTGGACTAGACTGGACCAGAGAGGTGCTCAACTACAACACTCCTGGAGGTAAGCTGAACCGGGGCTTATCTGTTGTGGATACCTACAAGCTTATTAGTGGAAAGTCTGAACTCTCTCAGGAGGAGTATAAGCATGTGGCTGTACTTGGGTGGACCGTTGAGCTTCTTCAGGCGTTCTTCTTGGTTGCCGATGATATCATGGACGATTCTCCAACCCGTCGTGGTCAACCCTGCTGGTACCGCAAGCCTGGTGTTGGTATGATTGCTATCAACGACGCATTCATCCTGGAAAGCACAATCTACATGCTCCTCAAGAAGTACTTCAGAGGTGAAAAATACTACCTTGATTTGCTCGAATTGTATCACGAGATCACGTTGTACACCGAGCTTGGTCAACTTCTTGATTTAATCACCGCTCCTGAGGACTCAGTTGACCTGTCTAAGTTTTCTCTGGATAAGCACACATACATTGTGACCTACAAGACAGCCTTTTACAGTTTCTACCTCCCTGTAGCATTGGCTCTTTATATGGCCGGTAAAGCGACCGACCTCAACCTTGAACAGAGCAAGAAGGTGCTCCTTCCTCTGGGAGCATACTTCCAGGTGCAAGATGATTACCTGGACTGCTACGGCAACCCCGCCGTTATTGGAAAGGTGGGCACTGATATCCAGGACAACAAGTGTGGCTGGGTGATCAACGTGGCACTTGAGCGCGCAAACGCCGACCAACGCAAGGTCCTTGATGATAACTACGGTAAGAAGGATAGCGAATGTGAAAGCCGTGTCAAGAAGGTGTTTGCAGACCTCCAGATCGAGCCATACTACCACGAGTATGAGGAGAAAGTTGCGGGTGAGATCAGCGCTCTGATTGACAACGTGGACGAGTCTGAAGGCCTGAAAAAAAGTGTCTTCACTGCTTTCTTCAATAAGATCTACAAGCGCCAAAAGTAGCTGGAAGCTTCCAATTACATACAACTAAGACTTCCACGTAGATATTATGAGTTTTAATAAAAAGTCTCGATAAATATAATAGCTGATTTAATTTGAGCGGAATTATCAATAGATATTTAAAACGGGTTCAAGAACCGGATCAGCAATCCACGGCTTGGAAGTATTGCCTGAGGACCGAAGCGAGGATTCCAGGAAGATCATTGATGTTGCGTACAATAACATAGTACTCAAAGGGGAACTTGTCCATGTATCTTTCCACCTGAAGCGACGGGTTGCCAGAACTGTCATTTGTATAGGTCACCTGATTCATTTCAAGGATCGACGTATCTTTATTCAAAGCGTCAAGAACAACAAAGACTAGCATAACATGCTGATCACGAGCGCGACGAACAAGAGCCCTCAAATTATCGTGGTCCTCGCACACACCGTCCGAGACGATAATTTCAAGCTGCCATTTCTCAGTCGGTCCCGAGACTCTGCCTTCAGCAAATAAGCTCAGGCTGCGTTTCACCAGCTCATGCATATTGGTTCTTTCCTGATCAAATGCAAACTCTCGAAGTATCTGCGCGCCAGCTTCTGCGGTGAAGGGCCTCTCGAACGGATGAACTACCCGAGTGTCTTCACCGAACAGAGCGACAGCCAATTGCCCTGATTCAACTTGAGACAGCGATTTCGCGACTAAAGCAATAGCTTGATATGCCAAGTCTGTAACACGTGGCTCAGACATTGACTTCGAGTCGTCGAGTGCGAGCATGACTTGGTATTGTCGCTTAGCTGGCTTGGTTCGACGAAGCCATATCTTATCCTTCTTGAAGTCTGAAGCAACGTAAGGCACAATGCGCTTCATGTTCAATCGCTTACCTGTCTTGTAGTCGCCCTTCAGTTTCGTGGCAACAGTAGGCTCCAGGATGAGCCTGAGCTGTTCGCAAAGAATCAGCGTCAAATCATGCGTCTTTGCATCGTACTTGCGCCACAGCTCGCGAGCTTGGGAGTCCGATTTATTATTGCTCCGTGAAGGCAGGTGATCAGGGGGGTTCCGCTCAAGGCTGTCATCTTCCATCTCTACTTGAGGCATTGGCGGAAGAGGCTCAGCCACAACAGAGGACTGAACGTCAACAAATTGATCGGATTCAAGTTCTTCTCTTTGTTCTGCCGACCGCATATCACCGTCTGCGTCTGCGTTCGCACCAGCATCCTGCGGTATGTGATTCTCAGGGCCCGAATCCTCATCCTCTGAACGGTCGCTCTCATCAATGGCCATGTTATGATCGATGTCTTGACGTTCACTACTCTTTCCGAGAGCCTGAGTATCCCAGGCATCTTCTTCGCCAATATGGGCGAAGTCTTCAGGTTCGCGATTTACATTCTCCTCGACTGGAGCATCTTCGGTCTCCGGAGCGTTATCTTTTCGATCTTGAATCTCCCTAGGACGCTTGTAAAATTCTTTCATAGCATCTCCAAGTTGCTTGAGGGACTCTCGTGTCTGCTTTCGAGACTCGCTGCTTTCTGAATCCATTTCGGGGACTTCAGCATCTGCATCCGGCTCATTAGTGGTGGAGGCATCAGCACCTCCGCCCGCTCCAGCCGCAGCTTCCTGCTGCTCGTTGACCTCCCTATCGGCGCCATCTTTAGCTGCGCCACTCTCCTGATCTGTCGCTAGACTTTGCTGAGCATCTGCCTCAGCTGTCAGCTCCTCGTGTTGGCCATGCAGGGCAGCCTCTTCGGCATTCTGGGCATCAGTTCCTTTTTCGTCTGATTGCGCGGCATCATCTGCGCCGTCCTCAACGTCCATATTGTCGTCCTTGTCAGCGGAGTCATCTTCAGGGGATCCAGCATTGTCGACCTCCATGTTCTCATCATCTGCGTCAGGCTGATCAGCAGGGTTCACATCGGCATCCTCTTCGATTTCATCAAGAGCCTGCTCATTTTCAGACATAGCATCAACTTCTCCATCTTCGTCTCTCTCCACTTCATCCGTGGGCTGGTCGAGGGGATCTATTGGGCCTTCTCTACCATCGGTATCCATCTCATCGTCGTCTTGCAGATCTTCTTCGTCGCTACTTCCTTCTGGCCCGTCCACGTCGATTTCATCTGGGAGGTCAAGAGCTTGCTTTTCCTCGACAGACTCTTCTAACTTCTCATTTTGAGCGAGTCCGTCCTCCGCATCCATATCAGAGTCGGCGTCACCATCGGACTCTGCGTCCTCTTGGTCGTCTCCAGATCCCGGTTCTTCGTCCTGCGGTTTGCTTTCTTCTTTAGCCATATTGTCGTTGTTTTCTTGTGCCTCTGCAGAATCGTCTTGGTCTCCTTGGACCTCGCGGTCAGTGTCTTTTTCATTTGTGGCATTATCGTCCTTGTTGTCGTCCCACATCTTCTCGTCGATGGCATTCGGATCCAAGTCACCAATTTCACCAACGCCTTCATCCATTTCGTCCTCAGCATCATCTTCCTCCTTTTCGCTTTCATCGCCAGGTGCGTCTTCAATTTCACCTGCCATATCACCCTCTATCTCCTTGGCGTGATCTTCTTCCGTCTCGTCACGTTCACGTTGTTCAGAGTTAGAGGTTTGTGCAGCTTCAGCCACATCGTCATCTTCCTCATCCACTTCGTTTGACGTGCCTTGAGCGCCTTCACCATCACCCAGACCAGTTCCGCTTTGTTGCTGGCCATCAGCAGGCTCGTCATCCATCTCGCTTGGGGAGCAAAATCCATCTGTAGCCAGTGAATGCAGCAGTGTAGCTAGTTTCAAAGCTCCGTAGCAGGTGTCTGTTTGGTATGATGAGTACAACGCTGCAACGGTCGAGCAAAGGATGCGATAGCCATGAGCAAAGGGTAATAGAATCGTGGCAAACGCGGCAGATAAGTCTGGCTGTGCAACGGAATGTTGAATACAAAGCTCGAGAATAGTTTGGAATGGTCCCACCAGGCTCGGAAGTCGCAAGGAAATGAGCATTTTGTCGAGGCGCAAATGGTCGTCGACGAACCATTGATGGGTTTCGTCATCATCTTCAGAAGAAGGGACAGATGCGCAGACAGCTAGCACCGACTGGAACGCAACAAGTACCTTGTCGGAAACCACTGAGACCACGTTCATAAGGTCCTCATTTACTGGCTCTAGTTTTGACTTCTTAACATCAAAGATCCCACTCAGCAGGGCGCTCCATGATTGTACAAGTGGAGAAACCAAGGCTTTGACGCCCTTGTTAGCAGCGGTCAATGCGTTCTCAACGTCGCGAACCTTCGCCACTTCTGCTTCGGTCCATGAATGAGCTTCCTGCGTCTGCCACCAAAGATCGTCGACTTCGGGGAGCACAGGCTTTGGTAACGCCACTGAAGGTGCAACCTTCTGTAATAGCGACGACATCGAGCTGCTAATCTGGATGAGTTTTACGGCTTCCGGGTACTCTGACCGGGCGATAGGATTCTTCATTCTCCCATTAGCAATGTACGTCAGGTCCTTCTCCAACTTTTTCAAAGTAGAAAACTCTCCATCCGACGACATCATAGCCGCGATGCGGCGACTCTTGATCACTCGAGCAAAGATATTCTCAGCATACAACAAGCCTCGGCGAAGGTCAGCAGCTGGGCAGTCACTCTGTGACTCTGAGACGGCAGCCCTGAGCCTCGGCATTAGCTCAACTAATGCGTAGAAGGGCGGGTTAGCATTCTCAAACGGTGTGTCCGAAAGAGTAGGCGTATTTGCCAAGACGCTGCTGACAACCGATTGATCATGCATCATGTCTTTTCGAACGTTGCCCCTTAAACCTGCAGCACGGAGAGTCTTCAAACTGCTCGCGAACAGCCTCGCTTTTTCTGTTTTCAAGTATCCAACAGCTTTTGCGTTGGCTTCCGTCAAAGTTTTTGGAGTCTCATCACGCAATCTGGAGGCTTCTGAAGTGATATCAGAGGCAAACTGTCCAAGGTTGACAACGGTGCTTCCGCTCTTAGCAATGTTCTCAATCACCCCAACCATGTTTGATTGAGTTTGTGTCAAGTTTCGAAGACGGCTAGGTCTAGATGACCACTGCCCTATTGACTCGAACAGGGAGATCGCGCCTTCAGTGTTCATTATCGTCATCTGGGTGGGGGCTGTTAACTTCTTCACGACGTCCGTATTGCCCTTGGAGAAACCTTGAACTAGAGGCGTGACCTTGCTGTTGAGGAAGTCTCTGTATTTTCGAACAATTTTGTAGAGCGCTCTGTGTGACCTTTGGGCACTTTGTTTGAGGGCATGGATGTTGACATCCTTCCAACTCGCCAGCAGGATCACCTCCTCTACTTCTTTGCGCAACATTGCTTCCTTTTCTTCCGACTGCTCGATGATGTGTGCCGTATATTGACCAAAGTAAGAGAGCACGTTGGAAATGGCTCCGCGTAAGTCCGAGCGATCGACAAAGTCCACAAATGCATTTATGAGATTCATTCTTTGAACATATTGGCCAAACGTAGCTTCCGAGATGAAAAGAATGAGGATGCGTGCGATCTCAGTCAAATCTCCCGGAGCCACAATTAGCGTTTCGTAGAGTGAGTACCAAAAAACAGCGCCTTCAGACTCCACAACCCGACGCTCCCACAGGAATAGTTTGGGCCAAGTTGCGAGCTCGAGACGGCGCCAACGAATGATAAGATCGGACACCCGTGCAATATCATCCAACACTGTGACTTCCTTAGTAGCATAGCGCTGCCATTCATCGAGCGATTGATGTAGCTTCTCTATCTTGGCCAAGAATAGCGCCAAAGGTGAAGCCACAGGAAGGGAGAGTATCTCCTCGCACTCGCTTCTCAGTCGCAATAGGGTCTCATGCTCGGGCCATCTGTCAAGGTAGCGCTCTATTTTCGCCATTGTGGACGAAGCAATGTTCAGGGCGTGGCGAACCTCTTTCTGGATAGATTCATGATAAAAGTTGAATAGCTCAGGCTCCTCACCCATTGTATCCTGTTCTATAGCCATGAAAACAGATGGGAGCGTTTCGCCCCTCCGAGACTCTTTCAGGATGTTTGAATATGGCGATAGGACTGTGCAAGCGTCAATCAAGGTTCTGCAGGTATCGAGCCTGGGTGAAGAGTCGGTCAAAGCAAAGAATATGTTGACAAGCTCAAGATTAACTTTCTCAGCCATATCAGCATCTTGGTTCGTTCTTGACGGAGAAGTTTCGCCATAGAAATCGGGGAATGCTCTCAGGAATTCAGCCTCCTCGCTTTCGGCATCGGCCGAGCGGAATGTAGCGGCCGCCTTTTCTGCTGCATAGTCATCTTTCTGACATTGAAGTTTCCAAGAGTCGTAAAATTGATGAAGTAGCGTCTTTGCTGGCTCAATATTCGCCATAGGGTCAAGCGCACAAGACTTCAATGCTTGAAGCCGCACTGCCGTATCAGAATCTATCTTCAACTCATTGACGCACGCGGAAACTCTGCTTGGGGAGCAAAGTTCGACGACATTGATCATCCAGCTCAAATCACCACGGCCAGTCGCTTGTTGCCGCCTCTGGACACCGTATCGCAAACCCTGGCAGGCAGTTATGATAATACTTGTCAAGTCGCGATAACTCTCGTACGCCCACAGGCGACTTAAAAACATTTCAAGGTTAGAAATCCATAAGTCCATACTCTCTCCTGCCAGCGACAGCGTGCGCTCGCGGCTCAAGAGGCCACGCCATTTCATTATATCGGCGTAGATATCGCTGCTTTGACTTTGTGCAGGGCGATAGGTAGTAGGCGCAGATTCTGAGGCTAATGCTTCAAGTCTCAAGCGAAGCTCGTCGTCCTGAGTCGTTGGCTCATCGCCAACAAAAACGCTCCTAAGAATCTGCCAATACAAAAGGTCACTCTCAAGATCTCCCCGTCTGCGCCTATTGATGTCATATAGTGTGTGCTGTCGAATAGCAGGGTCATACACAGAGGGACAAATGTAAAGTTCGAGAATTGTATGGCTAAGTTCAATCCACTTCTGAGGAAGCGACTGGGATGAGGTCCCATCTGTTAGGCTTGTTAGAGCCTTACTGGACTCAGGCACTGCACTGACAACTGCATCAACGAACTGATGTAACAGTTCTGCCATTCCACTTTCGGGCCCATCGATGAAGACACCAGGAACTTCAAGGACAATCGTCAACAACTTCTGTAGCTCTAATTGAGACATCTCATAATGCTCCACTGGAACATTCTTAGCCTGTGAAATTACATTCAGCAGAACTTTCACAACATCCTCAAGGCTGATAGCTTGAGGGAGGTAAAGTTTACGGGCTCCGTTTGGCCAGTAAAGCTCTGCAGACGACTCTGTTGAACATCCCGCGAGGTGAGAGGCGGTGAGAATCACTGGTCTGAGGGTCTCAGTGTCGCGTTTGCTGAAATAGGACGACGTCAAAATCTCAGACAAACTCTTGAAGGCATCCTTGAACTGAGGTGGCGAGCATTTAGTAGTCGAGGACACGGCTACCTCTACTTGCGAGATACCTTCAGAAAGCGTGTCTAAAATCTCCGGCGCAGGTTTAGAGTGAGCCTGGATTAAGGCAATGCCCAATGCGGACCTGATATCCACAATAAGATCAATGTTTTCGATACTGACAGAGGCACAAACTTCGTCAAACGCCCGGGCCTTCTCTCTCAGGACTAAATAAAAGTCTGCGGAAGACTTTGAGGAGAAACCGCCCAATGCAAATGCACTCCAAAGCCTCTCCATACCTCTGCCTCCATTTGTGAAATCATAGTCTCTGCCCAGCAGTTGTAATGAGCCCTTTAAAAGCTTCGCTGAAGGATCTGACAACGACTCACTAGCTTTTTCGAACAATTCACGATAAACAGGAATCCTACTTGCATCGAAATTGGGGACAAGGGAGTATCTTGCAAAGTCGGCAGCTACTGCAGCGAATGCATCACTCTCATTCAAAACAGCCCAGCATCTCTCTAGGAAGGTGAATGCATCAGCGCACTCTACTGAAGGCTTGTAACGCTTCAAGAGCGAGAGCTGGAGCAGGCCCAGCTCAGAGCCATGCGCTGACTTATTGCAATCTCTCCGCAATGAATCAAGGGTATCACTTAGCCACCATGAGACCCACAATGCAAATGGCGAGCCAAGCTTGCCGTCGCAAAACTTCATGAAAGAGGCTAGTTGAGTTACAATTGGGGCACCTTCCAGGTAAGCGCTGGCATTGAGCACTCTAGTATCACCAGGGCGGCAGTAAGTCGGAAGCAGCCAATGGAATGAGTTTAGGTCACGGATGGCATCAGCATATCGCGCGGACGGTAACAGTTCTAAGTAGCCAGACTCAAGAGATGAGACGGTCTCATCGCAATCGAGAACTTTGACATCTTCTTTAGAAGCACGGAGTTCCAAGATCGGCATGAAGACCTCCACACTTCTGTTCCTCATCGCTCGCGACAGCTCGCCGTACTTCGGATCTACCGTCATAAAAAGACGGAAGTTAGGATGGGGTACAATTTTACGCGGTTCGCCATTTGCCTCAGCGCATTCGTTGATGTAGAGCACTCCATTGGGCTCTAGAAGAGAATTGAGTCTATCAAGAACAGAGGGGTTGCAGAGGTTTGCATTATCCAAGACTAGCCAGTGACCACGCTCGACAGCATGGACCAAGAGGCCATCGAACCATTTGAACGCCGGTCTGCTAAAGTCCGTACTGTTGTAAACGTCGATGGCTTTTGCAATATCTTGGGCAATAAGATCAGTGCTGGTCTCCAAAAGGTCATGAACTTTCCTCAAATCTCGCTTTTCGGCCGCTGACCATAACATGAGCAGGCTTCTCGCGGGGAGATCGAGCTTGGTTGATTTGTATTCATCAATAGCACCCCAAAGGCGAGCTAGCTGCTGGCTCTTTTCGACCTGATCGAACTCGCCAAGGAGGTCAGTACTGTCAACATCAGCGCTCATAGCAAATTCTTGCAGCTGGGCGCCACAGATCACCGCTAAGTATCTAAGAAGGGCTGTCTTCCCTGAGCCGGACTGACCAACCAATAACAGCGGCCAGGAATGCTGAACACATGAAAGTGCTGTTTCCAAAAAGTGAAGGTTGCAATGCAATGGTAAACTTTCGAACCGGGGCATCATATTTGGATTGCGCTTGCAAGAACTAAACCCAACCTTCACCTCAGAGGACGAGGCGACAAACTCAACTCTTCGATTCGCTAGCAACGAACCGCCTAAATGCCTCTCGAAAAGCATAATAGCGACCTGCTTGTCTTTCTCGTTTCTGAAACGTTGTCCAACGACAAGGTCGAAGTAAGCTGAAATTGAAGCCTCACCACGGCTTTCGTGAACTAGTTGGAGCCAGCGTAGAATGTCGCGGAGATTGAACTCAAACGGCCCGCCTAAGGCATCACCTAAAGTAGCTGAAAGCTCCTCAATAAACCCAGCGAGTGCTTTTAGCTCGCCCTCGGGAATCTCAGGGAAGAGATGTGTGGCAATAGTTGTTAAGTCCACCAAAGATAATGAGTCCATGTAAACAACTGAGAAACGATTAACAAACGACTTCGGCAATCCCTTACGACCGCCGCCCTGACTCTGGGGGTTCTGTGCAGCGAAAACCATGAACTCGCTGTGCTTCACGAACGTCTTATCGAGCTCAGGAATGTATGCCGATCCTCTATGGTCAAGACACGCATTCAGACCCTCAAGTACCGATTGAGACGCGAGATTCATCTCATCCAATAGAACCCATTCGCCAGATTTCATGGCGCGCAAGAATGGCGCATCGCGCCAAACGAACTGACCTGCAGACTTACCCTCGGCGGGGACGTCTGAGCCGAAGAGATCAATGAGGTCTGTCTGATCGCTCAAATTGATACGTGTGAGCTTCCGCCCACAGATAGAGGCTAATGCTGAAATCAATGATGTCTTACCGACGCCAGGACTACCTTCCAGTAGTACCGGTTTTGGGACAGTCATTGCACGGATAACTCGCATGGCATTTAATGCGGATGTCGGTGCCTGCAAGCTGAATGGAACAGGATGCTCAGTTGATGGCAATCTTGGCAGACCAAAAAGCCCGACTTTGACGTAGTCATCGGAGACGTCCACCTTGCAATTGTCAGAAGATACCAGATCATACTGGAGGCCAAAAAGGTCGGCCAGTCTCATTCGACAGGCTGTGCGATGGTCTTCAAGTAGTTCTGGTGATTGTGAGAGATGGGAGAGAGCGTTTGTGCCCAATGAATCAACAAATACCATGCAAGCTCCGTGGAAGAGCGCAAGTTTCAGCGGCATATCTCCTTTGACAACACAATAGTTGACAAACTGGACCCAGTAAAGTACATCTCGGAGTGAGATTACTCCTGATGAGACGTCTCCATTTCCATACTCTTTGCCAAACCATTCAGCAAAGCTGGTGATTTTGCTAGCTTCTTGCCTGGTTCCGGCGGTGAGTCGAGTCTCGACAATGAGCTCAACGTCGTTCATATTGTCCATCGAGGGGACCCAAATTTCCGTGAATCTGTTTCTCAGTGCAGGTGACAGCTCTTTTTTACCATAGTCGCCTCCAGGGTTCATGGTAGCGAAGAATTCGAAGTTTGGATCTGCAGTGACCGCAATGTCCTCCGAGCCCTTCTCCGGTAAAAGAAGGGACCTTTCGGGCTCTAGCACGCTGTTCAAGCGTTCTAACACTGAGTCGTCAGCCAAAGAAATTTCATCTAGTAAGAAGAGAGACCCTTCTTTCATCGC
This sequence comes from Wickerhamiella kurtzmanii, assembly GCA_030572965.1. Classification (NCBI taxonomy): domain Eukaryota; kingdom Fungi; phylum Ascomycota; class Dipodascomycetes; order Dipodascales; family Trichomonascaceae; genus Wickerhamiella; species Wickerhamiella kurtzmanii. The sequence continues at coordinate 17,456 of JAJMCK010000024.1, read as the reverse complement.
CGTTACGAGTGGGCCGTCATGCCATTCGAATAGAGCATCAGATGCCCTAATCAAAGAGTCAAGCTCCTCATCATGGCTTTCCGTCTGAGCGCGATATACCTTCTTGAGTTCGTCAAGTGACACCGGAGGCTCTTCGTCTTTGAGAGTCAACTTCTTTCGTAGCAGTTCCTCCAGTTTCTGAGAGGATTCATGATGTGAAGTGGCTCTAAGCGGTCGTTGAGCACCGAGAAGATCGCTTGTTTCCGTGTTCTGGTGGGCATTCACAATGTACAGTCTCCTTTTCCAGATGTGAGAGAGAACTTGGCAGATAGTAGTTTTACCAGAGCCAGTTTCGCCAACAAGTAGCACCGGCTCGTTCTGCTTCAGGGCCTCCATCACCAAAACAAGTACTCTTTTCATCGAATGTGTCCAAACAACCTCGCTTTCAGAGTTCGCAATAACGGATAGGTCAGCGAGATCGCTGTAGTCGGCAATGATAGTGACACGCATAACCTTCTCGATGACGTCCTTAACAATCTGTCTTTCAGCTGCGCTGCGGACACGTTCTCCGAGGAGGAAGTATCCATTACGAGCCAATTCCTCATACCCGATCGCGGGCCTTTGAGCCCAACGGAAAAGATCGCGCAGAGTGGCAAAACTGTTCTTCTGCTCAAAAACTCTGGCTGACTGCCGCCTCTGGCTTAGGCTCTTATAGGTCTGAACGATCTTGGAGGCGTGAGAAGGTGCAATGCGGCACCTCTCTTTAAGAATCAGCTCTAGCTCATTTTCAGGGATGTCGTCAAAGTGAAGCTCTAAAAATCGGTTTCTGAAAGCACGGGATAGCATCTTTCGGCCAGCATAGATGCCTGGCGGATTTTGCGTCGCGAACAGCATGAAGTCAGGGTGGGGTTTGACCACTTCCTGAGTCTCGGGGATGAGAAGCTCTCGGTTGTCGTCCAACAACCGATTGAGAGCTTCCAGAACATCCGTTGGAGCAAGGTTAAGCTCATCAAGGACAAGCCAATGGCCTTTGCGAAGAGCGTCCACTAGCACGCCTTCCTTGAAGACAAGCGCACCATTGCTGTCGGACATGTATGTGCCAAGATACTCCTGCAAATCAGTGTGCTCATGATTGTTGATTCTTACAAATTCGTGCCCGGTTCTTTTGGCGAGATACCTGATCATAGAAGTCTTTCCGCTTGAAGTCGGACCCTGGATCAGCACAGGGAACTTCTTGCTGGCAGCGGCTCTGACAAGATTGAGGAGATTCCTTTCGACGCTTGGAGTCATGATGTACGAGTCGTCTGCGGCAGGTTCAAGTTCACCTTTCTTGAGCCAGTAATGACGGAACTGAATGTATTCATCGCCAGGGCTCGCAGGAACTTGTGACAGGACCGACTTAACATTTTTCAAACCGCCAAGAATGTGTTTGACAATCTCTGAGTGCAATATTGACGCACTGCCTTGGTCTAACAAAGTTAAAAAGCTCATAGAGAACCCCTCATATAAGGCCCTGCGAAGGCCATAAGTTCCAGCGATACTGCATGAGTAAACCAAAGTTCTACTCAATGTACGGATACTGAAGTGCGGTTTCTGCCCCGCGCCATCTATGAGCTTGTTGGTGGCCGCTAGCTCCTTAGCGGAAAGGTACAATAGCGCAACGTCATTCACAACTTGCTGATCAGCTAAACGCAGTCGACTCAAATATTTCTCAACGATGAATCTTAAGTCGTCGATATCACTGTCAGGGCTCGAAACGTAAAGCTCCGTGAATCGCGATCTGACGGCGACAGGCAGGTCTCTCTTACCCACATCAGTTGCAGGGTTCATACAGGCAAATAGTCTGAAGTCAGGGTGGGCCACAACGAAAGCATCAGAATCCCCGCCTTTCTCGGTTAAGGTAATTGAGGGTGGGGACACAAGCAGGTCAGCAATCCCCTCTAGAGTGTCGGCAGGTGCGAGATTCAGCTCGTCTAATAAGACCCAATATCCGTGGCGCAAGGCCTTGACAAGAAGGCCCTCAATGAATTGGAAAACAAGAGCCTTCTTGATTTCTTGATGTTTTTTGTCAAAAGCTTCGACTTTAATAAGGAAACTGTTCCAAGACGTGGCAGCTATGTGATTGCTTTCAAGCTGGGAATGGTCCTCTGCAGTCGTTTTCCTTCGCTTGGTCTCTTGAGCTGGTGCCTTATGGAGCTTTTCTGCCATGCGATGAGCCTCTCTCCACAACTTAACGACGTTGTTCCACTGGCCACGTTTGATAGCGCGATCAAGCACATCACAAAACTGCTGGTTCTTTGCACGTGAGAAAGAGGCGTCAAAAAGCTCATTGAACTCCTCCAGAAGCGACATCGCGATATGCCGCGCATCTACAGGTTTGAAGCCACCTAAAAGATCTCCTGTTTCCATCTGCTGTGAGATATTAATCACGATCAACTTTCTATGAGCAAGGTGTGCGAGGTATTGAACAGTGGTGGTTTTGCCCGTGCCTGTCTCGCCTACCAAGAGCAAAGGCTCGGACGCAGCTGTTGCGACGGTGATCTCTTCTAGGAGTCGAAGACTGTGTGTGGTCAGCGCAAAGCTTTGAAGTTGAGCCTCGATACTTTTGCGAGTCATAGCCGAAACAGGAAGCACGGTTATCTCGCCGCGACCTACCTTGACCCTATCAGGCAGAAGATGAATAGCAGGTCTGTGTTTAGACAACAGAGGAATAATCTTAGAGGAGCCAATCTCGAGGCATTCTCCAATTATTTGTGCCACGCTAAAAATGGAGCTTTCGGATTCGTTTGATCCAGCAAAGCAGGACACAGCCTCGCGGTAAATGTCATCATACATATCGTTTGGCACAGTATCTTGTTGGTTCAAGTGCTTGAGGTTCGAGTTGACGCGCTCACACAACTTGAAGAGGTCACGAGTAGTTACCTCACGGCTTCTCGAACTGAGTTCTTTATTATCGCCAAATCTCACTGCATTATAGATTTGCACGAAAACCGGAGCAAGTTTAAGGTGCAGCACCACAGGGTATTTGAACTCGATGATGGTCTGCAAGTCGTGATCGGTGGGCAACTCAAGATCAACGATCTGCCAAGCTCTTTTGCCTATGATATCAACATCATGCAGGGTCTTCGGTCCTTCAGCCACAGTTACAGTGGAGAACAAGTAGAAATCAGGGTGTGCAGGAATTACTTGATTCCGCGACGGAATCACGAGTTGCCTTTTTTCGAGTAGCGGTAGAAGTATCGACAAAATATCAGTCGGGGCTTTGTCCAGGTCCTCAATGAGAACCCAATGACCGTGCATGATAGCGACTGTTAACATACCTGGGCGCCATTCGAAGGTGCCAGGCTTTTCACCGGTTGTATACGTGCCAATTAGAGCCTTGACATCAGTTTGATCGCCGAGATGTATCCTGATCATATCTTTCTTTGGGTCGCAAAGTTTGCGGTGCAAATATTCAACACTGAACGTTTTGCCGCACCCTCGGCAGCCTCGAAGGAGAACTGGTCTACCAGTGGATAAGGCTGCAGACAGGTTTTGAAGATTCTTTCGTGAATTAGGAGTCTCAATGAACTCTGCATGAGCGGAGGCTGCACCAATTCCAGCATTGGGCGCTTTAAGTACTAGCCTGCCACCGACATTCGCAACAAGCGATGATAATGCACCAACTTGGGTACTACTGACGTCCTCCCCAAAGTGTGCGCTGCTAGAGACGGTTTCTTTCAATAGCCGTCGCGCGATTGAGATTCTCTGTGCTTCTTTAAATGGAATAACGGTAGCCTCAGAAGAGCCTGTGCTCTCCCCAGTGAAATCCTTCTCCCATGTCAAAGTTAGCTCCTCCGACGCCTCGGTAACAATGGATAGACAAAGTATAGCGAGCCCACGAATTGTTAAGTTGTCCATGGCGAGATATTCAAAGCCAATTTCGGCTGGGAGATACTTCTTGAAACGGCTTCGATCTTCTTTGAGGATACGATAAAACGCAAAAAGCACTGATTCCGCAACTGGATACGAGTCTCTCTCAAATATATTTTGGCCATGTTGAGCGAGAAAATGCTCAACTAGAGCGCCAGAAGCCGGAAATAGTGGCAACAAAAGAGCTAACGCAGCCAGCACGTCGGCTTTGGGGTAGTTTCCAAGGATCCAGCGCGCTTCTACTTCAAGGAATACAGACTGAAACACGGCGGCCGCGATCGTGGTGTATTGCTTGTCGAGCGCTATGGCAGTTAAAGTCGAAAGATCGGGGAGTTTAGTGACTTGGTCCACGCAATTCTGTGTACAGAGCTCATTGAAGCGTTCGACTGACCTATTCCAGTCCATCACAACTACTTCGATCTTCGCACTTCACCTTGGTTCGTCTCAGCTTTTAGGTCTGAAATTTGTAGGATGATGTAATATTTTTTCTCAAGAACTCGATCTCTCGCGCTTCTGACACTTTGGCTGGCAACGGTTTCGAGCTGGCGAGTTTGTAAACATACCAAAGTCGACGCGATGGACCTGGTCATTTTATAATTTTTGGAGGAGCCTAAATCAATTCTTCTTGTTGAGGAGTTGAAACGAAATAAATATAAGCTATAGACGTAGATTGATCTAGAATTCGCCAATTTAACGATTGGTTTAGCTTTGAGTCTCTGATACGCTTAATTTTGAGACACCCTCTGTTGGAGGAGCTTCTTTCGCCACATCTGGTGGACTTTGCACTGCGAATATGCTGTCAATTTGTTTTATGAAAGCTGGGCTCTGGTCAAGTGCCTTGTCCCTCGATCCAAACGGGTTGCAGAGGTTGCGGACGTAGGCGTCTGATATCGCTTTAATTTTCCTTTGTAAATCCTTGGGTTCGCTGAAAGCGTCAGTGCCAAGTAAAATCTTCATTCTTGTGTTCGTAAGTGCGCCGTACACGGCGACACCATCGTGTACTATTAACAAGGCCGGCTGAGAGAGACTTGGCTGCTGCTTCTGTGTTCCATCGGGCGCAGATATGAAGTCAAGCGACATTTTCGCAATGAACTGGTAGTTTAGCAGTAGGGCAGTGCTCGACTCTTCCTCGAGTTGCGGTCTAGGCGCAGGCTTGAAGAATATAGGAGAGTCCTTCAAAGGTTAGTATTTGTACGAGAATAAACCGTGGAAGTTTTACTTACTTTTCCATCAACTAGTGCAATGAATTTTGTTGCCATGGTGTGAGTACTCTGAGGGGGGACACTTCAAAGTCGATTCGAAGTCAACGAATGGCAATTGAAAATTCACGTTCGAGCTACTTGCGAATGGAAGACGTGAGTGAGCCACACACACTTAGCGCGTCAAGCGTGGGGACAAATGAACTTTGCTGATTAATGAGCCTTCACAAGCTGGTAGGAGGCAAGATTGACTGTGAGGCGAATACACTCAGAACCAACCAGCAAACGGTTGCAAGCAGTTTTCATAGTCGAAACCATGGCGGTAGTATGAGGCCAGGAGTAGAAGCAGAGTTAAATAAATAAATTAGAGACTTACTGAGTGGGGCCGAGAACTCCCAATTTGTCGTGAATTGCCTCAAGGCTACGGGATATTTCTTCAACAGACGCTTGCAACGGGCCAATTGAATCAAAATGGCGATGGGCCTTGGCTTCATCGAGCTGCTTTTCAAGAAGGAAGCGCTGTTCCTCTAAAATCATAACTTCATTTTGCAGTCTTTGCACCTCATCTTTACGCAGTGCAGGCTTCTGAGATGGAGAGGCTTTGAGCACTTGGGGCAAAGCTTGGAGAGTGAGCATGTTTGACTGAAGGTACTGTTTAGCCCAAGCAGATATATTCGCTTGGATCCGTGCCTCAGCATCTGTCTCAGGCTCGTATTCAGCAATCTCTCTCGATACCTCGTCAAATTTAGTAAAAGCACTGAGGATCTTGACTCGCATATTTTGCGTCTCTCTCAGTTTCGCTGTATCTTTGTTTCCATCAGACGCCACAATGTCAGCGACAAGGTCCTCGAATAAAGGTAAGCACTCGTCGATCGTGTGCTGAATATGTTTCAATTTTTTGTTAAGCTCGAGCGCACGGGGTAGAGGACCATTTACCTCGTCAATGAAGGTGCGTCGTGAGAACACCGTATTCCTACACTCTACACAGACCCTGATAGGGTAAGTTGATTTTCTTGCCAGAGGAAGTACACCGAGTTTCTCTGCGGCGACAGAGAGAGCGACCTCGCGAGAGCAATCCCTCTCCAAGTCACCGCAGACTACTAGACCGCAGACACGACAGTGGTGCTTGCGCATAAAGTATGTGAACTTTTGGCCGCAGAATCGGCATCTTTCATGGGGTCGCTCATCTTCCCAGGCTACAATCTCATTCTGCTCGAAGTTCCTTATACCTTGAACATCTCTCCATCCCCAGATACCACCAGACTCGACGTCGAGCTTCGCAATTCCAGCAATCAATTTCTTGAGTCGATTTTCCAGCCGGTCTCTGATTATTGTCTTTCGCTCCGCCGCAGGTTCTCGAAGCCTCTTGAAGAAGGCGGTTCTGTCTCTGATGGCGCCTGTCGTATCGTGGAACCCAGGTTTACTTTCGAAGCAATTGGTGCATACACGAGACCAAATGCCATTTACTGGGTCCGGTTTGGCGTCACGGCCCAGTCGTTTGTGCCTGTGAGTATGCTCGCGGCAATAGACCTTTCCACATTCTCTACAGTGGACTCCCTGTTGATCGATACGATTCTTGCAATTAGCAGAAGGGCATTTACTTCCAGCTTTGGGTTCTGGTTGCCAATGCGACCGGTTAATAGCTAGCTTCGGCGACTCTTGTTTACGCGGTGAGCCTTCTCTTGCAAAGATCTTGAGCCACCCTGGCCCTTCTCGGTTAACCGATGAAGACTCGGTACGTTTTTTATGTGAGGGGCGGCGTTGGTTTTGCGATTCTTGACGCTGAGCGCTGTCCGGAGGATCAGGCGTCACATGTTCATCTTCGAAGTGTTGGTTCAATTGCTTTAGCGAGATCATGTCCTCGTGGCAAACTGGGCATGTCAACTTCTCGCGCACTTCCTCATTTTGATCTGCTACCTTTGTGCTGGCGGTTTGTGGGTCGGGTGCCATGCAATTTGGTCAATGGCAGAGTATAAGCTCTCTAGAATGGTTTAGTGTGAACGGATATGAGGCATATTCAAGCTGACTTCCCACCTTTGATTATTATCATCATCAGCCTTTACGTGTGTACCAACAGCACTGAGCCTCTTAGTCAATAAGCACCAGCTCCGACCTAGAAGGATGTAACAGATCCGAGATTTAATTAAGTCGAAAAGATATTCCGATGCCAAGAATAGATATAACTTAGTTACTGATTTTCTGAAGCATACAACTTTGGAACTAAACTAATGATTGAAAGCTGTCTAGCTAGAAAGTTTAGAGATCCGTGTTTAGGCTGGATCCAAGGACCTTTCTTCTGGGCCGTCTGGGATGCAGCGGTTGGTTCTTGAGAGACATCGAGCTTCGAACCGGCAGATGCCGATCAAGCTTGAGGAAAAAGTCGAAGAATTCATCCAGATCCGCAGAGGAATGCTCATCGAAGCTTAAATTTTCGAACAGCTTCTTCAGACAATCGCGTTGGAAGCCCGACAGGATATCTTTAACCATTGGAAATGCGACTTGCGAAGCAAAGCCATCCTGATACTGCAAGTAGGGTGGTATGTACTTATCGAACCACAATCTCGCCCGCGCAAGAAATGTGCACCAACGCTCGTCTGCACGACAAGAAGCAGGAAACTTGGAAATCCCAGGGTGCAGACCGGAATTTGTGGTGTAATAGCGCAGACGCATACCAGTAACGAGCTCTCCCAAGTTGGTTTTCGCTAAACCAGCGAACACTGAAGGAACTAATTTGTGAAGGCACTTGAGCATCGCCCTCTCTTTGTGGCGAAGATTAAGCAGCGTATCAAAGAAGTAAGGAACGTCAATCTCATCATCTTCAGGGAATGGCTCATCGTCCTTAAGACTAATGACAGCTGGCTCGCGAGACGATGGTTTGCGCTGAGATTCCTCAATCTCGATCACCTCCATGGGTATGTAGCCCGGGCGCCTGACTTTGTGGCCATCTTTATCCCTGCGCGACATTAAGGATTTCCTGCAGCGAAACTCGCGAGAGTTTCGGGCGATAATTCCAGTCTCCTCTGCATAGTTGTAGACAATGTTGACACCGACACGGTGAACACGCGCAGTCATGTCCATTACAGCCTTCACTGAAGGCTGGTTGCCATAAGTGAAGCCGAACTTCGCACCGTCGAGGCCAAAGTTCCAGAGACCTGTCGAGGTGTTCAACCATTTCATGATAACATCTGGGCTTGATCTGTAGTTTAGTGAATCGGCCTTAAATCGCATGTTAATATCAATCTCAAACTCCGCTAATTTCTCGGCATCGTATCGTAGAGACATTGTAGATCGGCGTTGCGTTTAGCAACCTTGCGTTAAGCAATTTTGAAACTGTTACAACCAGGCGGTATATATAGTAGTGGGTAAAAAATAATTATTTGAAACAAGCTATGCATTCCAGAGCAAGGGAGTGACATACCGAAGTTTTCATCCCACCCGAGGTTGGGGGCAATCCCCCATCTCTTGCATCAAATATTTTTTATTTCATCGATTTTCAGCATTTCAAGTTTCATCATCCCATCGGTTTTAATCCCATCGACTTTAATCCCATCGGTTTTAATCCTCCCACTGATTATCACGTGAATGTTCATGCAGTCAAACCAATCCTGGTTATCTTGTCACCCATTTAGCTATGATCACATGATCTCAATGATCTATATCAACCTTAAAAACTATACAATTTTAACATTAGGGAACCGGATAAAACGTGGTCGATATTTATTCTTGTAAGATTTACTGTCGAGTATTTTATACAAGTTAGAATAAGTGGCCAATGCTCTTGCCTTTTTATGAGATGTTACCCCACCAAAACTCGGCGCAATTGCTTTTCCATCCACGACTATCACCACGTTTCGAGATTTGTGTCACCATTCTAGAGACAGTGAGCGCCTGCTGCAGACCCAAAAGCCTAAAGCAAGCTGCCCATCGACCACCATGATGTCTATGAACGTGACGGCGAGTCGATGACCTGCTGCGGGATTGCAATGCGTCGCTAATTTCTTCAAACAAGGGGTGATCAGATGGGAGACTGCCAAAAACTGAAGCCTGATCTCCACTCAACTCATGATGTCCACTTATTTCATATGTCGTTTTCCCACTTGCAATTTGGATTAATTGGGTCGCGGTCAAAATGTAAATCCATACCGCTTGGATGCATGTGACAAACGCCAGACGAATTGAGAACGGGCTTCGTTTAAGACCTGTCCAAACTGAGCTGTCACCAACAATACGCAAGTACGCAACATATTGATAGCCAACAATAGCGATGCCAAAACTGAGAAGCAGCACAAAACACGCAAATGTCCTATGATTCTTCAGTCCCACTGGGTTATAAGTCCAAGGGCAGTAGTGATCGAATCGTCTGACGACTAGCCCAGTGAATTTATCGTAATGAGCCCGAGGGGGAATGGTCACAAACGTATGCCTGCAAAAGTTGTGTGACGTGTATCTTCCCTCGTCCATCAAGTGATGGATATCTTCTTTCCTTGCACTCACGCTGCCAGGTCGTATATATCCTGGATCGCGAGTTGCTGTTGCCACGTAGTTGTAGACCAAACTGGTGATGACAAGCAGCACAAGGATACACAAAGACGGCTGTGTCGCGAACATGGCAGGAAGCATATAGCCCATATAGAAAATGATGATCAGAGTGAAGACGGCCACGAAAAACCCAGCCATGAACGTGGAGCGAAACACTGGAGATCCAGACGGCCACGCTGCTGGGGCAAGACGGTCGCGAATAATGCCATATGCCACATACCACACCAAAGCCACAATAAAGGGGTTGCCAAATGGAACCACAGCAAATGTATAGTCTAGCCAGAATGAGAGTGGGAGCAGGAAAAGGGAGCTCAGGCTCACAGCCAACTCGGTACCTCTCTGTCCTAGGAAGCGTGGCAGAGGCACGGGAGTGCCATCTATACGGCGACCGCAGTTCTTGATAGCGAGTTTCCATTGAGGCTCGGACTTTATAGCTGGTGATGCAACTGCTGGATCTGCGCCGAACCGCAGCAGTAGTTCGATACTGCTTGTGACGTGAGACCGTGCAGCTAATTCGAGAGGATATGTTGACTGGCCGTCACATCGGGTAGGGCTCGCACCGGATCTGAGCAGCACTTCAACACTCATAAAGTCGCCTTGAGACAATGCCCAATGCAAAGGCGTGCGGTCGAGATTATCTCCCACATCGAGAGGAACGTCTAAATGTACCAAGTAAGCGACCATCAGCACGTTTGAAGAATGCACGGCTAAATGAAGGGGCGTGAATCCTGAATCGTCCTTGATACTCAGGTCACCGCCAGCCTCTACCAGCATTCTCACAACATATGCATTACCGGATCGGCAGGCCCAGTGAAGCGGAGTTGCTTTGGCAGAGCCTCCTCTGTAATTGATATCGGCACCATTATTGATGAGGAGCTCGCTCACACGTAAAAAGTTACCTCCAGCAGCCCAATGAAGGGCAGTGGTCCCGTCATCCGCGATTTCTGCCACCAGAGCCTTGCGATCTGTGCCCGGAGCATTTAAAAGTGTGTTTACCTTCGTCATGTCTCCTCTTTGTGCTGCCTGGTGTAAAGCAGGCAGAGTCGGCACAGAGAACTCGCCCTCGGCTGTGGTATCAGCAACTGTAGCAGCATTTGATACATTTGGGGTTCGAGGCTTCAATACATCAAGCTCTGCTCCTCTATCATCGGTTTCTGAGCTCGTGTCGCGTCTCGGGCTCGCCGTACCTGCCATTGATCCCGCCTTCCAGGGTCTTTGCCAAGAGCCTTGATTTGTAGACAATGCAATGTTTTTTTTTTGACGACGACCCAGCCTATGTCGATTCTTTGAGGTCGAGCTATTTACAAGCAAGATCTCAGTGATATTTTCCGTTACGCGTGACAAAAACTGGTCGTGGTTCAAAAAGCTCAAGAGATTCTAATACACAGCCTCATGTGATATGAAGCGAATATGGGCCATTGATCCCCCTGCCCTGAGTCAGCCTCCCGAAGCAGACTATATCGGTGTAGGCGGAAAGTGACAGTTGAAACGGTTATCTGACTGCTTTTAAGGGTGGAAAAAAAACCTCAATTTAAAACAAAAATAGTCCTGAAACAAAATGGCTAAGGAAAAGGGCTGGAAGTCTTTCGCTGCTGGTGCAACAGCAGGAGCCATCGAGGGTGTCGTGACCTACCCGTTTGAGTTTGCAAAAACAAGGTTGCAGCTCGTTGACAGATCTGCTACTGCATCGCATTCGCGCAATCCTATCAAACTTATTCTCAACGTAGCCCGAAGTGATGGCGTGGGTGCTATCTACGCGGGATGTGTGCCAGCAGTAATTGGAAATACTGCCAAGGCCGGTGTCCGTTTCCTCGGCTTCGATACGATCCGTAACGCGCTCAAAGATGAGAATGGACACATCACGCCATTCAGAGGATTCTTGGCCGGTCTTGGAGCTGGCGTGCTCGAGTCAGTAGCGGCTACCACTCCAGGCGAAAGTGTCAAGACGGCCTTCATCGATGACCGTCAAAGAGCGCATCCCCGCTACGCTGGTAATTTCTTCCGGGGTGTCTCACAATTAATAAAGGACGAGGGAATCATGGTCTTGTACCGTGGTCTTATTCCTGTAACTGCCCGCCAGGCTGCAAACCAGACGGTGCGATTGGGAAGCTACAGCTTCATCAAGGGTACAGCCGAAGGGATGGTAAAGCGACCATTGAACAGTCTCGAAACGTTTGGCGTTGGTTCATTGGTTGGTACAATCACTGTCTATGCTACCATGCCTGTGGACACTGTTAAGACTCGCATGCAGGCAGTTGATGCTAAGAAACAGTACACGGGTATGATTGATTGTTTCACAAAAGTAGTTAAAAATGAGGGTGTTAAGACGCTATGGAGGGGATCCACTGCCCGCTTGGGTCGTCTTGTGCTGAGCGGTGGAATAGTGTTCACGGTGTACGAGCAGATCATGCGTGTCCTCTGACCTTGAAAACAGTCAGTAGTCTCACGGTCTCCAGAATCAAGCGCTTGCTCACAGCGCCTTCCTTGCCGATGTCGACGCGCTCAACCAGAGCATCAATCTTGGTGATTCCGCCACGGTGAATAAGGGCCTCAGCGGCCTCGTCGTCCTGCAACTTCATAGAACCTTTGAGTATAGTATTAATGCAGGTCAGAATGCGCATCAGGAGTTCGTAGTCAATGGGCTCGTTCTCTGCGGGAATAGCCTCGCTAATGTTCTTGATCACAACTTCGTTGTGGCCGAGAACTTCAGGGGCATGATCCCAGTCTGCAAGCATGGCAAAAGCGCCAGATACGGCCAGGCGCGTGTCACGATCCTCCGAACCCAGGAACTTGGCTACAAGAGAAACAAACGCGTTGGACTTGGCCGTGCGCTGGAGGAAGTAACCTGCACCGGCAGACGATGCCGTCAAATTGCACACGAGTTGAAGGGCGGCACGCTGGATCGCCACGTACTCCATGCCGAGGGCCTGCTCGATCTTGGGGTAGCACTTGATGGCTACAGCATTACGCACCTTCTCATTGTCAAGACTTGTCATGTTCGTGAGAGCCATGAAAGCCTCCATAGTGTCGAGATTAGGCCGCTGACTATCGGAACTGCCAATTTGGCTCTTGAGCGGGTCAATGACTGCCAATGGGGAGAACTTGAATGTGAAAGCAGCCTGGGGCTCAACAGTGGCAAGAACCTTGGCGATTGCCGACGCCGCTATGCTCTTATCAGCGGGTGAAAGTGTCTGGTGGGGCTTGTCGCTAATCCACAAGTAAAGGGCAGTGACCACGAGGCCCTGGAGAGCAAGAGAAAGTCTTCTCTGGCCACCTTGCTGGCACGACATGTTGCGCAGCAGAATGACCGCTTGAGATCTCGAGGCGAGGGATAACTGAGACACATGCTTGTTCAATTCGTCGGCGATCCTGTTGTTGAGAACGGTATCGACAATCTCGGCGACTTCATCAACGGTGAGCTTGGGTTGGATATCAAATGGACTGGGGCCACCCTGAGCCTGTTCTTGCAGGGCACGGAGTTTTGCCTGTTCCTGAGTCTCCTTCATGGGGTAGCTGGTGATATTGGCCAGACTAGTCAAGGCTCCGTAAACCGCGGGTGCATCGTCACGTTTCTTGATCACTTGAGAAAGCTTAGGAATAATAGGAATGGAACGTTTCTGGGCTGAGGGTAGTAGGGAAGTACACGCATAGCCCTCGATGGCCACATCCAATAAGGGGCCCTCGGCGCCCTTCTTGACAAGGTAGCTCTCGAACTCTAGCGACATCTTGTCAAGCTCCTCACATGTCTTCTCGCCCTTGAGCTCAGTCGCATTTCCAGCAAGCAACTTGGTACGAATCGCAGAACCGACCAGCTTGGACTCGCTGTTGCTTCCCGCCTTGAGAGCAGTGGCGATAACTTCGTCGAAGTTCTTGGCGATCTGGATACGGGTCTCCTTGTCAGCACAGGCAGCAGACAGCATCTCGAGGAACCAAATGTTGGTTGCAGATGCATTAGACTTGACGGCGTCCTGGTCGAGGATCCGACGTGCCAGCACACCAGGGTTGAACGACACGGCGATCACAGCCAGAGCAAAGCCCTCGCCGCCAGCATCAGCGGCATGAGCATCAATCCAGGCCACTATATCATCCTCCACCGCTGGCAGTGACAGAATACTGGCAATAATCACGGCTACCTTGGCCTGGATGTTACGGTCGCGAGAGGTTGCATATTTGCACACCGTCGAAATGAACTTGTCGTCAATGTTGACGTTGTTCCAAGCTTCGGTAGTAGCGAGTCGAGCAAGCACAGTAAGTCCCAGTGGGGATTCTTCAAGCTTCTCAAGCACGCGGTCGACAATGGGTTTCCGAAGCTCGTCGTCCTCGCTGGCCACCCAAGCCAAAGCCGTCATCTGAGGGTCGCTGTGGCGCACAAGCTGCTCGATGGTGAGCTCGGGGTCCTCCTTCATGACCTGGAGGACAAACTTGCGGTTGTCCTTATCTGCAGCGAGATTGGTTAGGATGTTTCCTGACCGGCTGCCGTGGGCCAGGTACCTGGTGACGATTTCACGCCTCTCGTCGTCCGAAGCTGCTTCGCGCATGTTACGGCTGACACTAGCAGGATTCGAGAACTCCATTTTAACCGGTTCAATGGCTCTAAGAATGTATCAACTAGAGTTCACCTTGCCAAAGGTACAAAGAACCACCCTGCGCGTCGTGGATGAACTGAAAATATCGTTACTAACATGCTAAGCTGACGATCTTCGGAATAAGGGGATCTGGCATTCACTGCGTGCCCAGGTCCCAGGGGTATCAAAGTGGGGACCCCTTATGCACGTGATGCGGCCACGTACGAACAGATAGCTTAATATGATGTTCCAGTTTGATATGCCGATAGCCGTGCAGACACCGAGGGCACCCCCATGGAAATGACGGAAAAAATGTCCGATAGGAAACCGTCGGAGAAATAACTAAACCTAGTTAATTTATTTTTTTTTTTGTTATGTTCTGCTCGGCTCTGCGAAAGAACTTTAAGAAAATGCAATTGAATAAATATGTATCTACGAAGTACCTTTACGGCGTGCCACGTTCTGCTCGGCATTGTGGACAGTACCATGTTCCTGTGGGTTGTTCCGTGAGTCCGACACAGTCCCAATGGAACCATTCAAACTCGCAGGTGTCACTGTCGCATGCAATCATATTTCCGTGTGAACCTTGACGGCAAACGCAATAAACAACGTCATCAACCTCGTCGCCTTGGTTATGTCTGATGCTGCGAACAACGGCAATGGCTCCTGGAGCTGAAGCTGAAGTGTCTTTATCGTCGACACGGGCCCGTTTCTGTGGCCTGCCATCGGCGTCTCCACTCGAGGGTATCTTGTTCGCCGCGCGAGATTCTGCTGGGGCTGAACCAGTCTTGTCACGGCTCGCTGCACTTCGTTTAAGGTCTTTACGGTGTGCAGGTGGGGGTGATCGTGAAATAGCCTTTGGAGTTTGATGTCGTGTGCTACTCTCGCGATGGCTGTGACTGTGAGAGGCACGTGAAGACACGCTCATGGTACGTCCACCAGACGATGCTTCTTCGTCGCTATCTTGAGCCGCAGGTGCAAGTAATCCATCATGTTCAAGCTTGTCAACTTGAGACTGGAGTTTCTTTACTTGCTTGGTGATGAGGTAGAGTCCTAATAAGGACAAGCCGTGCTTCTCTTGTTGCAGAGCCAAGCTCTCTTGATAATCTTGTCTTATACGTGGATATGAGGCTGGCTCCTTTGCGTTTTCGGCCAGTGGACCATGCTGCTTCACAAATTTCTGGATAGCCCCATCACGCTGGGCGATTTTCTTGAACGACTCTTGGAGTTTCTTGTCTCGGGCCTTAATTTCATCCAGAATGTATGCGAGGTCTGCTGGCAGGTTTGTGATGTCTGCGAGGTACTCCTCGAGAACTGTGGCAACATCCATCCTGTCTGAGCCGCTTTCTGCGTCCAAAACTCGAAGACAGATACCAAAAACGAGGGGGGCGGCGGCGACGGCTACGAGAATGTATGAAGGATGGCGAGGGAAGAGATGCGTAAATTAATGTATATACGGAGTTATGCGTTTTTGTGCCCGAAGGTGAGGAAGAAGGCCATATCCATAGGCTCGACGAAGGTCTTGAGCCATTGGCGTAAATCGGCAATACCACTGTCTATAGGCATTGCTCGGGCCATACATGCACGTACGACTTCCTCAGAATCAAGTTCATCTAGGTTACCTTTCCGTAGAAGACAGTCATCGGCCCTTACCTCGACGAGGTGCTGGTCGAGCCGGTGCCGAATCCACCGGGCTGGAGCCAGTTTATATAGTAGTGCAGGCCCTCCACAGACCGTAGCCGCCAATTGGCGAAGTATATTTTCTGGAAGACGATGTACTGATAGCGAACCATCACTAATATCGAACTTTTGCAGTGCATCACGGCTCGCCGTGTACTGTTTGCGAAGTTTTGCAATATAAGACGAGGAGTAGCACGTTGAGGGCGATAATCGTGGCATCACCAACAACAAAAGAGGTGTCATTTCAAAAAATACAGCGAAAATCGCCGCAAACCCAGGTAGTTTGGGCCAATCTTTGGCCGTACGAAGCACTGTCATGAGCTGGGCCCGGCTGATGCCTCCTGTGGCCTCAGGAGTGTTATTTCCGTGGTGGTCCTGGATAGCCTTGAGGTGAGTGTTCTCAATGACGGCCTTGCTAAGATCTATACGGTTGCGCACGCCATATTTGCCCAGGATTGCCTTTGCCTCCGTGCGATTGTGCCAGACGTTGGTAACGCCAGATTTGTAGAGTTGCACGAACGCTTTGCCGCGAGCGAGCAGGCCCTGGGGCACAATCGCCTGCTTTAAAGGTAAAGTGTTAGGAGCGTTCAGCTTCATAAGGTTCGTACACAAAGAAAAGCCTCCTATAAGTCTCTCACTCAGCTAAGCCGTTAGCCAATTTGACGGTCGAAAATGATGTTGTAACTAAACCCAGGTTAATCTAATTTCTATGCAGCCGTCTTCGTAACATGTGATCTAGTTCAACTGAGTTTCGCGCATTGCATTTGTAGATTGCATTCAAACTACTTCCTAGAATAGGAATGAACGTCAACAAAAAGTCGATACCACTATTCGCGACCATGCGTCCGAGTGTATAAGTGCTCAGGCCATTGTCCACTTTGTTTGCCAATTGAACCGTCTTTAGAGCCATCACAAAGTTCAGGACTGCACCAACAAACGGAACAAGGCCAATAATGGCCGTGTAACCAAGATTGAAGCCAAGAATACTGAAGACCATGTCGAGGCGATACGCCCGTTTTCGCACTGCTTCTAAAACGTGCTTGTCGTTTGGCGAGATGCCCTCGGGAATGCCACGCTTGATACGTTCGACTCGCAATTCACCAGACTTGGAGGGTACTTTGATTTCCTTGTAGTAGGGGTCAGGAGCACCGAACTCTTGCTCGATGCGATGACTGGCAATCTTTACAACTCTGTTCATTCTTAAATTGGTTTTGGTAAATAGCAAAGCTCAATGATACTTTTCTCCACAAGTCCCAGCCGCAGGGCAACTTAAGAAAGTATCAGGTGATCCTAACATTGCTGTTGATATGACTGTCGTCGATATGACTGTCAACATGACTGTTGCAATTGAACTTGTTGTCAGCTATCAGCTTGAGTCAAGAATATGTTGTAATTGAGTTCAATAGTTATGGATCAGCATATAATTAAGCAAGCAAACAGTGGGTACCTTACAGAAACCTTAAGATGATCTTCATGATGATCATTATGCATTTAGTAGTGGTGGTGTACCAAAAGACAGAATATAAAATCATTAAAGTTTAACTTATGTTTAAGAAGATCGGAAGAGAGTCGGGGAGGGAAA
>JAJMCK010000023.1:0-142294 GCA_030572965.1 Wickerhamiella kurtzmanii | reverse complement strand
TATCACTCGTGCTAGAGCTAGAACTGCTGCTCGTGCTGGAGCTCGGGATATCACTTGTGCTAGAGCTTGAAGTGCTGCTTGAGCTGGAGCTAAGGATATCACTCGTGCTAGAGCTAGAAGTGCTGCTCGTGCTGGAGCTAGGGATATCACTTGTGCTAGAGCTAGAAGTGCTGCTCGTGCTGGAGCTAGGGATATCACTCGTGCTTGAAATGTGTCTCCGACACCCACGTGGAGGGGTGGCCACAGTATCGCATGCAGTGTCGATGCCTCGTTGCACCAATGGCTGCATAGCTGACACTTTCTGGAGAATGCTCCTGAGCTTTGGCGTCGCCGAAGGGCAAAGTTTTGCGTCTAGGACAGCGATAACATCTTTTAAGATGTGACTGAAAGCCGACAGTCCGTCCCTCGACTTGACGCACTTTGGACCTGGTTGAGTTTCAGTGACGAGTCTAAGGAGATCCGCAAGCACATTGTCGAGGTTACCAACAGTAGCGGCATAGTTCGTCTCTAGAGTAGAAAGCTGTGACTTCGTGAGACAATGGTATTGGAGTGGCAGTTCCCTGATTTTTTCGAGCACAGGGGGCAGATTGTCAGTGATATTAACGATCAGATAGACCACGGCACTGTCGTCAAGATTGGCCTCAAAGTGGTGCATCGCGTTGTATGTCCAGAGACGGATATTGGTCGCAGCGTCTGCTAGTTTTCCCGAGAGCGATGCTTGTTGCGTCGCCATGTTACTAGAGTCGATAGCGACGCCCAGTGCGGATTTACATTCGCTGGTGGTTTCGTAACTGCATTCAGTGGATGGCAGAGTTTGACAAGCCTGACCCAATCTGGAATCGACAAGCTCAACTTGAGTTCTCACCTTCTCTAGCATGCTCGTCAACCACCATGGAACATCTCGCGAACAAACCGTATCTTCGATCATAACGAGGGTATCCTTGAGTATTTCGTTAATCTCCGTGAATTTCTCCGTAAGCTGATCGCACTTAGGCGATGATTCGACGGTATTGAGAGCTCCTAAGACACCCACAGCCACGTATGACATTGAGGTCACGTAGAACCTGAATGCCTCATTAGTTTTCTTAAATTGAGGCTCATCGAGCGACTCATATGGAATCTCTGAGAGTCGAAGCGCAATCCTCTCGTTGGAGGACTGCATCGTCTTCATATAGGCCAATGAAAGGGTATAAGCAAGGCCATCAAATGTCTTCTGCGTAACCGACTCGACTGCAAATATATCCAATTCAGGTGCAAGCCCGATAGCTGCATCACGATAAATGTGCGAACGGAGATGCAAAAATTCTATGGCACTATCCACAGGGACGTCAGCTCTTGGATATATTTCCTCATTCAGGGAATCGCTCGAAACGATGTCTTCGTTTTTGTTGGGTATATCGAAGTCAATTGTTGTGGCCAATGCACTTAAATTCAGAGACGCTAGTATTACTAGCGTCACCAAAGATCTGAGTGAACGCATTTATGCCTTCAAGTTGTCTTCTTCGAATTGAAGAATTTACTTTAGCCTAAATAGTAGGGTGAACGGTCCATATATGTAATGTCACATTTTCTCGGCAATTTGCTTCTACAAATTTCTTGTCAGCCGTACTAGGTGATGCTTTGATCACCGCACATCATGCAGTCTCACCATAATCGGCCGGCATGTGCAGCTGGATTCGGGTGTAGATATGTTGGTTTTATAGGAATCTACGGCTACCCCAGCTGTGCCACACTATCTCTATAAGCCTGCCCTAGTAAGAAATCAAGAGTAACGTCCTCAATTAGAAGAAGATCACTTTCCCCAATGATATATCTTGTCAATTCTCCTCACTAATACCGACTTGACGGCGAGGAATATCAAAGCCCTAACCCTTGTAGTCGACATGGCTTGTGAAAGATTCGCTAAAGAACGCACTCGATCACCCCTTCCCTGCCGTGAGGCACGCATTGAAAATCGCTATGAAACGGCTGAAAGAAATCTATTGTAGTTACGGGGGAGGATCAATTAAATTTAAGCTTCGTCGCGTCCACAAGCCCAGGATCCATACCATAACCCATAAACACCCCTTTTGAATACAGTTGGGACCATCAGCGGCACACTGCTACGAACCACACTCTTGTATGTACTTTGATGTACCATAGCCGCTAAGATTTTCTAAGCATGCCTGAGATGCAGGTCAGCTCAAATTTTTCTAGGCTCATAGCAGCTAAATCACGAAAAAGGTCACTGCAGTGCTAAAAGTGCAGCCGCGCGTCTGTGGTTGAGCCCTATTAACCAGGTGACCGCTAACCAGGTGACCACTGACAGCTTTAATCACGCAGAGGTTCAGCTACTCTCTAGAATGATTTAGCTCCGGAATAAGAATTCGCGATTTGAGTGAACGCAGAAACCGACCGGGTTTAAACGCCTATGCTAACGGGCCAGATGACATGAGGCACATTTGTTGTTCTTTACCTTAGAGAGATGACCTTAACCGTCAAGAGGACGTTTGTGCTACTTAATTTATCTAATTTTACCTATCAATGTCTTACTTTCTTGCGACAATGGCCACTATACTTGTTGCATCGACCTGACTTTTAGCCTCACTACCACGTACAAGGGTCCTATTTTAAGCGTATTACTAAGTGCGGAAACGCCGATGACAGGCCCAACTAAATGCACGGTTGCCTGGTCACGGCGTAACCCCGCCTGCGAGTTTATTGTTAAAATCAGAATGCTTGAAAAATCTTCGGTCAGCTGAGCGGCTTAAGGTGGCGTGCTCTCGTTGTCCAATTATAGAAGAAATTAGGAGCATTGTGGCCTATTAGCAAATAGGTAGCTTGATTTTCTGGAGGTTGACATTGCGCCCAAACCCACCTTGGTAATGACAGATGAAGATCCTCGGGATTGTCTGTAACTGCCTCTAAGATCATCAGAATCCTGTAGAGATCAGACGCTCGAGGGTTAGGTGAGTTCTCGGCCGTCAGGTTTGACAGTTTTGCAACCCCAGTAACCTTAAGTAAGGCCGGAGAAGAGAATTTCACGCCATTGAGGGGCAACGCATGGAACTTTGTTCGGAAGTAGTCGCAAGAGATATATCCTTATGCTCATTGGTACCTAGAAAGCGCGCGAATATCTCAGACTTTGGTTGGGGTCAGTCTAAATCAATTTTTTTTCATTTTAATTAGCCCGCGGCAAGGCGTAAGCTAGATTAATTGCGCAAATTCACATTCTCGAGACTGAAGAAGATCCAGCATTCCTCAAATTCAAAAATGCGAAGATTAAAAGCGTTGGTTACACACTGCCTATGAGAATTTTGTTGACTTTGATGCTTATACAGTAAAAAGAGGTAGTAGTTCCTTTTTCGGGTCATAGAAGCTCCCATGATTAAGTCCACAAACTCTCGAAAGCCTTAAATCAAAATCACAGAACTATCGTCATAGAGATGTGGTCACAGAAATAATATGCATCATGAAAAGGTATGTCGAGCCATTGCAAGATTGACAAGACCATTTTCCAAGACCTGGACTCTACAACATTGCCTCCACATTATCTTTTTTTGGAATCATTTTCAATATATTTATCGTCAAATTTAATCTAACGCTGGTTTAAAATCCCTATGGGCTACATACTTTAGCTCATGTAGGTCTTAGCCACTATTATGACGTTAAGAATAACTAGAACTATACCGCATACGTTGTCCATAGCACGCGATCAGCATGCTGTGCGCCTTTCATTTAGCGTTATTCTAGTAAACCTGTTTTACTTGCACTTAGGCGATGAGCAGATGCCCGAAATTTATATCTATTCTGTAGATCCCGAGATCCCTGAAATTCTAGTTGTAATCTTCGTTGTACTTGTCAAAAATAGTTTCTGTAGAGACCCCACGGTAAAGGTTAGCTTCGTATGCACAGGCAAACTCTAACATGACGTATACGTGTGCTAACGGGTGAATCCATGATAGTCTTTTCAAAAGCATACGACATCTGCTGGCCACACAGATTGATAGATCGCTCTTATCATTTGATAATGACATTAGGGCCAATTTAAGACCACACTGCCCCCACAGAATAACCTCCCAATTAGGATCTCTAATCCAACGCGTATCAATAATACGCCTGTAGAGATGAAAGCGTGGGGGTCTTTCCATTGCCAACCGAGCGTCGCCTAATTCTAGAAGTGGCATGCAAGCCAATAATATGCACGCGGGGTGGAGAGTATATCTGGGGAGCATTGGCATTTAAACGGACTGTCATTCACGAGATATTCGCTTAATCTCTACCACAGTGAACAACCTAAGGAATGTATTTCTTCGTTGCTAGAGTTCCCTTTCTGGCCCTAATTGCCATATTATTAGGAGCCCACACTCGCGCGATCATAAAGCCTGTTCTCGAGGCCAGAGCCTCGTCACAATGGCCGTACGCTCCCTTCAGCACTAGCGGCAGGAACATTGTTGATACGAGAGGTGAGAACATAACATTTGTGGGCGTCAATTGGCCACTGAGCCTCGAGACAATGATTCCTGAGGGGCTGGAGTTCAAATCAGCCGATAGTATATTGTCGGATATGGCTGGACTCGGCTTTAACTTCATTCGCATGGGTTATGCCATCGAGATGATCGACCAGCTATATGAGACTCATGGCTCTGATGTGAGCATTGTAGACTCCTTGACCGCAGTTCTCGGCACATCAAAGGGCCAGCAAGTGGCCCAACAGATCGTTGCGAACAATCCCTCATGGACCGTCAATACCGGCAGGTTACAGCTTTGGGGTGACATTATCTCACTGGCGGCGAATCATCAGATATTCATCCATCCGGATGTCCATGTTGGAAAAGCTACCTGGTGTTGCTCCCAGACCGATGGCAATTCCTACTTCAATGACATCAATTTCCCCACGTCAAACTGGACGCGAGGACTTCAGTACATTGCAGCCTTTGCCCATTCTTACCCCAACATTGTCTCCATGTCGCTGAGGAATGAGCTGCGTCCATCTGACCTGGAGAGCAACACAGACTACAATTGGGTGACACTAGTTGGTAATTTTACAGAGGGGACGAACGCTATCCATACAGCTAATCCTGACCTTCTCGTGACATGGTCAGGCCTTAATTACGATCATGACCTATCTGCGTTGACTTCTGGCCTGAACCTCGTCCAGGCGCCTTGCCCTGGTTGTTCAACACCAGCGGCAGGCTCAACAACATCCTTCAATGTAGATTCATACCCTTGGGCTAACAAACTGGTGTGGGAGCTGCATTTGTACCAACTTCTGAACTACAATGGTGCTTCTACAACCAATTGTGATGTTGTTAACACCTCCCTTTATCATAATGGAGCAAATGCGCTGGGGATTCCAGAGCCAGCCGGCTGTTCACAGCTTGGCACGTGCCATAGTCCTGCGAGAATCACTCCTGTCATTATCTCTGAGTTTGGTTCACCCATGGATCAGGCTGGATACAGTAGTTTGATTCAGACTTGTCTCCAAAACTATACAGTTCAGAACAATGTATCTTGGGCAATGTGGGTCATGGCTGGAAGTTATCGTTACCGCCAGGGTGTAGAAGGATATGACGAGACATGGGGACTCTACAACACCAATTGGACGGGATGGCGGGACCCTCAAGGAATACAGACCCATTGGCGGCCCTGGATTAGCGCCATGAAAATTTAATAGTTTTTCTATCTTCATTTTGTGATAATTCCCCTACCTCAAGAAGCCCATCCGCTAGGGATGAGCGGTCTGATCGTATAGGATCTATGATCTCATATCCCTCGCCATCAAGTCTAACGTGGACGCTATGAATGAAGTTTAGCAAGTAGCTATTGAAAGAGACCTTTGTATCCGTTTTAAATAATGTTTTGTGAAATCTTTTTGTCCAATATTCGTGTATGTGTACTATATAACACCCGCAGCCATCACTAATTGAAATACTTTTTTTATGATATTTTTCTTTGGTATCTTCAGAATATCATATACATTGTAAATAATTAGACGAACTGTAACTTAAAGCACTTACATCAAGACCCTTCGGATTAATTCCTCTCAGCTATTTTGAATTGCCGGTAGGCTCAAGAAAAGAGATCCTCCTATTTCATCAGCCTCATCATGTACATGTACTTGTGATAATATAACGTAATCTCTTCAGCCAAGCCAATAGTGCCGCTCGAGTTCAGTTTCTCTAAACCGAGGCTCTCGCTCGAGACGAAGAGCCAGATCTTCTTCCTTTTAGCTCAGATGCTACTATATGTTATGTTGAGAGCAGAGTCTAGAACTATAAGAAATGCACTATTTAAACTTTACAAGCCAAGTGACCAATACCTTTCATTTTAAGAACATGGAAAAATGATCAGCCTCGAATGTTGAAATGCACTGAATGTCACGTTAATTACATGTTATTTTCCTTCAATGCAGACGCAGTCATAGGCCCCCTTGAGTTTATTAATCTACTCGAGATCAGATGCCATTGTGCTAGTTCCCAAAGGTGAGTTTAATCCAAGGGAAAGAACCTTCTCCCATCATGCTTTTAGTCCATGCAGAAGTATTCCGATCTATTACTTGAACTCATTATGTTGTATCCTTTTGCATTTATATAACATGAACTGATCCTGGACTTGCCTGATAAATAAACCTTATCGCTGGAGGTCGCGGTGGCAAAAGGCTTAACCCTTGCCCGATCCACTATCATCACGTGAATAATGCCAGGGGCGAAGCGCCGTACGGATCTGGCACATGAATTTGTAAGTTGAAACATGTAGATATATTTCGCTTGCAGGAACTTGAACCTGATGAATTTGCAGTAAACGATTTTGCAATAAATACATCGAAATACTCGTGAATTTCTGGCTGACCCATGCGTTTATTTGGAAAGAAGAGTAAACCCTCTTCTATCCAGGCGCATGATGGTGGAGCCGAAAACACCAGTGCTTCTGAATCTCCAGACGGTTACGTGGATGTCGCTTCTAGCGACATCGCTAAAAAGCCGACCGCAGCTGTAACACAAACTCGAGAAATTGTTCCTCGTGAGCATTCTATCGTGAGCAAATTATTATTGTCTTTACCTCCCCAGCCAATTCCAACCGAGAGACGTCCTTCACCCGAAGATACTTGTAGCATTTTTTCAAGGCTATTCTGGAGTTTTGTATATCCTCAATTGCGAACAGGCTTTGATCGTATTCTTGAGGTAGAAGATGCTTGGAAGGTTCCGAATGCACAAAAGAATGAAAACAGAATGGTGAGATTTAATCAATACGTCAAGAAATGGGAGGCCAAAGGCTACGTCAACTACGTCGAGATCATATCTGCGATCGAAGTTCTTAAAGGGTGGATGATCCTGCATTTCTGCGTGGCTCTCTCATTTTTAGGATCACTGTATGGAAGTACAGTTGTGTCCCGCCGTCTCATCTCTGAAGTCAGTAGGATTTTCCTTGGTACCCAACACAATCATGGGCCTGCAGTTGGCATGGCAGTTGGTATCTGTCTCCTCGGTACTGTTTCCTCTTGGTCTATAATGCAGTTTGATTATATCGGACAGCTTCTCGCAGAGGCAATCCGCACGGTACTTGTCTCAGCCGCATACTCGAAAATGTTTCGTCTAAGCCCCGCCGGCCATCAACATTTCCCGGCCTCTAAGATCATTGCATTGACCTCTACAGACATCAATCGTATTGGTATACCGTTTATGTTCTTTGCTGTTCTCGCTGCTTTACCATTTGCATTTCCGGCCCTGATCTACATTTTGATATACAACCTCGGTGTTGCTGCTCTGGCAGGCATTGGCCTATTGTTCACCATGCTGATCGCAAACTTTGCCTTTTCGATAACTCAGGGACTCTTCAGAAAACGAAGCCTGCCATTTGCAGACAAAAGAGTCGCCCTCATCAAAGAGACTTTGGAAAATATGCGCATTGTCAAGTTCTATGGATGGGAAAAACCCTATGTAGAAAAGATCAGCAAGATCAGAAATAAAGAGGCTGGATGGCTCAAGCGCCTCGCGCTAGTTCAAGGCGCAAATGGTGCACTGTTGACTTCGGCCCCAGCTTATGCTGGAGCTCTTTCTTTCGTCGTGAGAGTTCTCATAGGTAAGACATTGTCACCAGAGAGAGCTTTTCCTTCCCTCACTCTTTTCAGTATTCTCGCACCCTTATGCTCCCTGCTGGCCGCGACTATCAGTGCTCTGGCTGACGCTTGGACATCTGCAAAGCGCCTGAACGAGCTCTTCCGCGGCGAAGAGATGCCGAATTACGTCCAGATCAAACCTGCGGACCCTGGTTCTCGAGACGGAATCCTGATCGATAATGGTTCTTTCCAGTGGGCGACTGTTAACGAAGCCGAGTCCAGTGACTCCGAGCAACCAGAAAGTGGAGCCGCGAAAGATTCTACCGTAGCGGCAATCAAATCAGGCGAAGCGAATCTTGTATCAGACGAGAAGAATCCCTCTGAACTCAGGGCTGGCTCCAGAAACTTTGTCGGGCTTCACAATGTCAACGTCAAGATTGAGCGGGGTGAGCTGGCCATGGTTGTCGGCTCTATTGGTAGCGGAAAAACAACCCTGCTATCGAGCCTTATCGGAGTCGTTCCGAAACTTGATGGATCCGTTACTATTAATGGCGACACTGCAAGTGTACTCAGCACATGGAGTCTAAATGCCACCGTTAGGGACAACATTCTATTCGGAAGCACGTACGACGCTGAGTGGTATGCGAGGGTAGTCCGGGCTTGTTGCCTTGAATCCGATTTTACTCAATTCGAGAACAGTGACCTGACTGAGATCGGCGAGAGAGGCATTTCACTTAGCGGAGGCCAACGTGCCCGCCTAGCGTTAGCCAGATGTATCTATGCTCGGGCTGACGTGCTAGTACTTGACGATGTGCTCAGCGCGGTTGATGCTAAGGTGGCTCGTCGTATCTTCGAGGGTTGTGTGCTCGGAATTGCTGGCGCTAAAACTCGCGTCATGTCTACTCATAATTGGGGCTTGTTGCCTCGTGCGGACAGAGTCATTTATCTTGATGGCAGCGGCAACGTTGAGAGTGGCACCTTGTCTGAGCTTCTGGCTACTTCATCTGAGTTTGAGGAGATGTACCACAAATTCGATGCGGAAGCATTCCGAAAGGCTCGGAAGAGCTCCTCGGACGAAAAGAGGGCTGTGGAGGCAAAAAGAGTTGAGCAAGACCACCAAGTCCAGTCTTACAACGATGAAATACACCACATTGCCGTAGCAGCGTCGCAGGAGGCGAACGTCTCAGTTAATCGACTTTCCTCGGCAGCAGATGCACCACAGCTTGAATCAGACTACAGCAGTGAATCTATTTATGAGCGCTCAATTCGAAGCCACTATTCGGCAGACAAAGAGACGCATCAAATCAAGTCTTCAACCGCGAACGAGGAAGAGCGAGAGCGCGGAACCGTAAGCGGAGCGGTACTTTGGGAGTATTTCACCAACAACCAGTTCTCTGGATTTCTTCTTAGTGCCGCTGCCGTGTTTTGTGCGATTGTGTACGCTACTTCGACCGCCATGTCATCAGTGTTTCTTAATTGGTGGACGAGTGACAAGTACAAGGAGTCACTTGGGTTCAACATCGGTATCTATTGCGCCATTGTTAGCGCCACGGCAATCATGTTTGTTGCCACCATTGGTATCGTTGGCTACTTCTGCATGACATCTTCCTCTAGGTTGCACGAGAGAGCCATCGAAAACTTGTATCGCGCGCCCATGTCCTTCTTTGACATTACACCACTAGGCAGGATTGTGAACCGGTTCACTAATGATATGGCACAACTGGACACCCAGCTGTTCATATACCTCCGGCAACTCTCTATGTCATCCCTCACTTTATTGGGGTCCTTGATTGTCACATTTGTCTACGTTCCTTGGGCCGCCGTGGTTCTGGCACCTATCATCATTATTGTATATGTTGTCTTCACGTTCTACAGGGCGTCATCAAGGGAGTTGAAACGCATCAGTACTCTGTATCGAAGCAAAGTATTTACCACCTTGTCCGAGGCAATTTCTGGTGCTGCAGTCATTGATAGCTATAATCGCGTTGAGGAATTCAAGACGCAGCTTGAAGACCAAATCGATGATATGAACTACTCGAACACTGTTAATGAAGCCTCGATCTTCTGGATGTCGTTCCGTGTGTTTATTACTACTGAAATTCTCGCTATTGTCACCATGCTGCTCGCCATATTTCAAGTTTTCAAGCTTAATGCGTCGGAAGTGGGTCTTTTGCTGTCGCTGCTGGAGGAAATACCAAATTCGTTGGCTCAGTGTATTCCTCTTTTCATCCAGGTCGAGAATGAGCTTAATTCTGTGGAGAGATTGTTTGAGTACGCTCACAAGATACCCCAGGAGGCTCCTCAGGTCATTTCTGAAACTGCACCCCCCAAGGAGTGGCCACAAAAAGGCGAGATTCAATTCGATCATGCCTCATTGCGATATCGCGATAACCTTCCGCTGGTCTTGAATGACATGAGTGTTACCTTCAAGTCCAGAGAGAAGATTGGCGTTTGTGGCCGCACGGGCGCTGGCAAGAGTACGTTGCTTGCAGCACTCTTCAGAATTGTTGAGCTAAGTCAAGGCACTCTTACCATTGATGGGGTTGACATTAGCAAGATCGGTCTTCGTGATCTTCGATCCCGCTTATCGATTATCCCTCAGGAGCCTGTTCTTTTTGAGGGAACTATCAGATCTAACCTCGACCCCTTCGATGATAGGAGCGACTCTGAGCTTTGGGATGCCCTGCGGAGATCAGGAGTTCTTCGTCAGAATGAAATTTCCGAGAGCGGCCATGTCTCTCGCGAACACAAGTTCCACCTGGACATGCCGGTTGAGTCTGACGGCAGCAACTTCAGCCTTGGAGAACGGCAATTGTTGACACTGGCGCGTGCACTTGTTCGCCAGAGCAGGATTTTGGTGTTGGATGAAGCGACTGCAGCAGTTGACTTTGAGACTGACCGGATGATCCAGACCACGATCGCCACAGAGTTCTCCGAGTGCACTATTCTTTGCATTGCGCACCGTTTGAAGACGATCATAAACTACGACAAGATTGTTGTCCTTGACAATGGCTCTCTTGTGGAGATGGGAGAGCCGAAGAAACTTTTTGAAACTGAAGGGTCAGCCTTTGCATCAATGTGCCGGGAAGCGGCGATTGTGGAGGCTGATTTTACTAGGTAAAACTATATTTCCATTAATTTAATAAAATAATTTTGATTTCACCACTTTAATTGAGTATTCCATGTTTTAAATTGCCTGTTGGGAATGACTCTTCTCGAAGCAAGCGAGGAAAGCCGGTTCAGAAGCCTCGGAATCAGTCAAATGGCGATAATCGGAGGCCCTGTGATGACGTACGATATTCGTGCAGGAGCAATGACGTCACTCGCGCATCCTCGACAACAATGCGGGGAGACACTGTTAAACCCAGTAACGCACCCATGAATCTGTAGCCACATGTGACAACGTCGTACGAATTGAATTCTGAGCAACTTGTGGAATTCACATATTCAATTTTCCCAAGCTTAGCAGACCACCGATGTTATCATCTCACGGATCTTATCTGATCTCCGTTTGCCTGAATAGCTAGATACCGAACAATTACACCAAGAAATTGAACTAATAAACAGTTGTGTCGTACGGAACTACAGTGACATGGTGGCTTGGCGCCCATAGTAATTTGAACGCGCTTTGCTCTGGTTTAATCGCGCATTTAGAGCACCTGGATTCAAGGGCAGGTTGGTATGCGTAACCCGGTAGATGAACGCGGCTGGTGATATACAACCCTGATTGTGATCGACCTACTAAATCGCTCTACTACACGATCTAACTACGAATCTCGACCAATTCCATTCGTTGCAATTGCGTTCCTCTTTAATGATCACGTCATGGCTCCACTTCGGCCCGTACGTATATGCATATATCCTCGAATGGGTGAGGGAGAGAGGGTTGGACCCTTACAAGTGAGATTATATAACCCGCCGTTGGCCCGCTGTCTATCACGCACATAGGTGCCGACGGCATTCTCGTCTATTTTCGTCACAGAGCATACGGGCAAGCCAGCTCAACCGTAATTACGGGGCTAAGCATTCTGGAAGGAAAGCTTCTTTACTTTTCTCTTCCTTTTACATCAATCTCAAGTCTATTTCCGACGGGCCAAGTCATTTGTCGAGAGATCGCAACGAGAAAAAAAATAATGGTGTCTTCCCCTGAGGTGGAGACTCTCTCACAGACCTCTGTTGAGCCAGAGAGCAATAACATTACCGTGATGCCAAGCGTAGAGTCCGCAGAGCCAGAGGTAGAGTCTGAACCTGAGCGAGTAACTCCAGAGCCGGAGCCTTCGACTGCCACTTCTCACCCTGAAGAGAACCTAGGCGAAGATGACCTACGGGAGCAGGTTCTGACGATGCAAAGCCACCTCGGCACGATTCTAGAGAGCGTGACAGAAATCAAGAACAACTGCACCCGCCTGAAGACTGAGAATCAGTTCATTCAGGAATACATTGAGACGCTTCTTTCACGGCGTTAAACCACTCTCATCACTCTTGGACCGGGCAACCAATGTTGCAAATATGGTTCTGAGTACATCGACTCGCACTTTTTCTTTGAGCTCAACTGGATTGAGCTCAATTGATTCCTAGTGGCATGTGCCAAAGCCATGCCCTTTTAATTCTGTACAAAATAGATTTTAGATACCACAGAACTAATGCTAAATAAATGTTTTAAGAAATGACCTTTTCTGTAACGGCCTTTCCAGAGTATTTTTCGAGTCCCTCACCTCCGTAGCTCACAGAAGCAGCGATTTCTACAGGCTCAGCCGAAGCAGCGCCGGCTTCAAGGAGCCAGCGCTTGCCCTCGTCCAAAAGATCGTCACGGGCAGTCTCAGGGCAGTCGACACCAGAGCCAGGGCCGTTCTTTACTGGGGAGAATTCATCGGAACGGGCAACTTCAAGGCATGCAAATTGTTTCATAGGAACATTGGAGAAGATATCAAACACAAACTGTTCCAATTTGATGCCGTTATTTGCGGTGGGCTTGGTCGTCTCGCCCGAGTGTTTAGGATCAGCAAAGGGGATCTTCTTGCGAGCCACATGCAAAGGCAACTCACGCGAAAGGGCAGGACAACTCTCCAAGAACTCACGCGAGTAGTAGTGGTTCACAATGTTGGCGGCGCGGTACTTGAGCAGGTCAGGATGACGCTCGTCCTTGGCCTCTCTAAGCTCCTTGGAGATTTCGGAGTATTCAATGACGCCTGGTTTGCCGTCTTTGGCAACAATGAGACCAACGCTCTCGTCTGCCGAACGTTTTCGCACCACCTTAGTGGCAATAGATGCTTTATGGCCGCTAGCAAAGCCAATGAATGTAGGATCAGCGACTTTGACAAGTGAGTTGTCAACACAGTACATGTGAACATGCTCAATGCCACGGTTTTTCATGTCTTTAAGGATACCTTCCTCGGACAATGCCTTGTAAACACCACCGTTTCCATCAGGAGCCACGGAGGGCTTGGATGGAGTTTCAAGAATGACTTTACCTTCGTTAGTGATACAAGGCAGGACTCCCTGCTCGAAGAAAATCACATCTTCTTGGGGAAGGCCAAAGTAATTGTTTTCTTTGAAGAAAGCCTCGGTAGGCGCGCGAGTAGGACCGGAAGTCATAATATACCACGGGAGAGGGCTTTGGGAGCCAGCCAATGACCTGACCTTGGCAATGCGCTCGGCCTGAAGTTGGAAGAGCGACTTGTGCGTCGGAAGACCAATGTCATAGCATCCCTTTGGAGCTGAGGAGCCGAGACGAGTGCCTTGGCCGCCAGCCAAAAGGAGCACAGCGACTTTACCCTCCTTGATTTCAGCCAAACCAGCCGAACGCCAATGAGCTAATTCCTCGGGGGAGGCATCAAGAACACTAGCCTGGACAGTTTCAGGAAGGGGAGAGATGCTAGTTTCAGGCTCTTCGTAATTTAGGGCGCGACTAACGAACTGGTTGATTTCCTCGGGATTGAACTTGTCAAGGCGAGCTAACAGAGTAGTTTGATCTTCACTAGACAGTTTATCCCAGAACTGGAAAACTTGTTCCTGGCCGGCCTTGGCCCATTTTTCTCTTACCGCACCAACAGAGCTCATTTTTTTTTTGTGCTGTAGTTAAATTAAATCGTGGGCTTGAACGTCGCGACTTGTACGTGGAAATCTAAGGCTTGACTATTTATTTGGTAAGAACACCAGCCATCTTAACTTGGCTTGACCATGTGCTACCACGACACCCCTAATTGTGCCATGGGGACCATCTCCCAATACTTTAACAATAACAAAGCTATTAATGAGCCATGCCACGCAAGCCTTGAAAATTGATGTAGTTAACCAAGCAGGCCAGGCCAGGCCAGGCCAAAGCCTAGGCTAAACACTACACTAATTTATCATGGATAGCAGGTGTATAACGTAAGTTCAATTTAATAGGCTGGAGAGGCTCAAGCAGGCAAATAAAAAGGAACTAAACCAAGCGGTTCGGGTTAGATCGGAACTACAAAGAACAAGAAACTAAGTAGTTATTGGGCTGGAGCACTTTTCAAAGTGACAACTTGGCCCCATGCCCGTCAGATGCATGCACGAGCCTAAACAAAGTGACTTGACTTAACCATGGTTATGTTTCAATTCGCCTAACCAATCGCTAGAAAAGAGAAAAAAACTATTGTTTTTAGAACCAGGGTTAGGGTCCAAAATATATGATTTGCATGGCAAATAGCTTCAAAAGCGATTTTAGCGCACATATGCAAGAATTGTATATTAAAGTTAATTGTAAATCCGTGCGCATTTTCACTCTAGTATAATTCACAGTTCACGAGATTGCTGGTATCCAAAAACTTTAGTAGTGAACATGCAGGGCCAAACTACCCAAGCAGCACTCTAGAACGTTACACGTGGGGCTGGGGAGGGGCTCAAGGTACATGAGGTCGTAAATACCAGCTAACGCGACAATTTGAGGCTCTCCCTAGCCTATCTCGCGTACCGCGTTTAAATCGTGCCTTTTTATTTAACCGCGGCTTGGTGGGCTGTGCCCAGGCACTAAAAGCAGGCATGCCCAAGGCAAATCTTCCCTTCAAGCCTTGTGCCTAGCCCCCGCGTTAGTTACACATGTGCGTAGACTTTTATGAATTTGCTGACGCAGCATACGTCAATCCCAACGTCATCGTGCACCAATCTCAGGACATGAGGAGATCGGTAAATCTGTTCATGTAAGATACTGCCTAGATAGGAGACAAGCTCAGCAGTTGGGAGAGGTCCCGCCATATCCAAAATTTGTTTGTGTTACCTTTCACCACCCTTCGCTTTTGTTTTTCTAACTTTAGAGCCCGGTGTTGGACCCGAGCATCAATCGAGCCGTTTCACAGGCACTGCTACGGTCAAGCAGCGAGCTTTGCGCTTTTCTGGTCCTTAGCTCCTGCTAACGCGTAAGCTTATCGTCCGAAAACCTCCTTCCGCTTTCGCTTCTCGCGACTTAGGTTTTTTTTTTAGCATATCTTTCGGACCTCATTCCGATTTATTGTGCTACTCAATTCCTTTTGAATAACATCCCGAGTCTACAATGGCAGACGTCGCGGTAATGCCGGCAATGCTGGCTGAGCGCATTGACAGCTTTGTTGATGCTAACCTCTCGTCTGACATCGATCTCGGCGCTGGTCTTGACCCAAAATTGGCCGCAGCATTGAGAAGACTTCAGAAACAAATCAACTCGCAAAGTGAGGAAGAGAAATGGGTTAAGCTTTACTCGAGAGTCGAGAAGCAGCAGAAAGATATCGACTCCCAGCTTCGCGCCGCCACTGATCTCGAGGACCGCTTGTACGATGCCCAGGGCAAAGTGAGAATTCTTGTAACTACAAACGCGAATGACGATGCCAATGATGAAGACATTGCCCTTCCTCTGGACCCGCACCAGCTGGCAGTAGAACTCCGTAAGAGTTTGAATGCCAACCGTGCCTTCCAGCGGGCCCTCCAAGAGATTGGCGAGGTTGTTATAGCCGTCGCCCAAGGTGATCTTTCCAAGAAGGTCACCGTTCATAGTCAGGAGCTTGATCCTGATATCGTCAAATTCAAGAATACAATTAACACAATGATGGACCAGCTCCAACGCTTCGCATCAGAAGTCACGAGAGTCGCCACGGAGGTGGCAGGAGGGACTCTTGGTGGCCAGGCTGAAGGAGCTGGAACTGTCGGTGTATGGAAGGAATTAACTGAGAATGTCAACGTCATGGCCTCGAATCTCACAAACCAGGTCAGAGAAATTGCCGACGTAACCCGGGCTGTGGCCCGCGGCGATCTCAGTCGTAAGATTAATGTGCATGCCCAGGGCGAGATTTTGGAGTTACAAAAGACCATCAATTCAATGGTGGATCAGTTGAGAACCTTCGCTTTCGAGGTGACAAGAGTAGCAAGAGAGACCGGTGTCGAGGGCCGGCTCGGTGGCCAGGCGCGGATCAGCGGCGTCGAGGGTATCTGGAAAGAGCTGACTGACAATGTGAATGCCATGGCTTCCAACTTGACCGACCAAGTGCGTAATATAGCCAAGGTCACCACTGCTGTTGCCCGGGGTGATTTGTCTCAGAAGGTCACGGCCCACTGTAATGGTGAGCTTCTAAGCCTCAAGTCAACAATCAATCAAATGGTCGACCAACTCCAAAGCTTCGCTATGGAAGTAACAACCCTCGCTCGACGTGTCGGTACGGAAGGTTTACTTGGTGGTCAGGCCAAGGTCCAAGATGTTGAGGGAACCTGGAAAGAAATCACTGAAAACGTCAATGTGATGGCCTCAAACCTCACGACTCAAGTGCGATCTATTGCTCATGTCACTACTGCGGTGGCTCAGGGCGATTTGTCGCAAAAGATTGATGTTCATGCTCAAGGTGAAGTCTTAGCTCTCAAATCCACTATCAACAAGATGGTAGACCGGCTCCATCTCTTTGCATCAGAAGTGACTCGCGTGGCTAAAGATGTCGGTATAGATGGTAAATTCGGCGCTCAGGCCCAGGTCACTGATGTCGATGGACTCTGGCGCGAGATCACCAACAATGTGAATACCATGGCTGCGAACCTCACGACCCAGGTGCGTGCCTTCTCGCAGATCACCACTGCTGCTTCAGATGGCGACTTCACGCATGGTTTCATCACCGTGGAGGCGTCGGGAGAGATGGATGCTCTTAAAACAAAGATCAACCAAATGGTGTTAAACTTGCGCGAGTCGTTCCAGCGTAATACTGCCGCGCGTGAAGCCGCCGAGCTCGCCAACAAGACCAAGTCCGAGTTCCTGGCGAACATGTCTCATGAGATTCGTACGCCAATGAATGGTATTATTGGTATGACCCAGCTTACGCTCGACACCGAGCTCACGCAGTATCAGCGCGAGATGTTGTCCATTGTCCACAATTTGGCCAATTCGTTATTGACTATCATTGATGATATTCTTGATATTTCCAAGATTGAGGCGAATCGCATGACCATCGAGAAGATCGCCTTCTCTTTGCGAGGAACTGTGTTTGGAGCTCTCAAGACGTTAGCAGTCAAGGCCAACGAGAAGCCACTGGTGTTGCTGTACAATGTTGACAATGCATTCCCTGACTCCATGATTGGTGATTCGTTCCGTCTTCGGCAGGTTATTATCAATTTGCTGGGCAATGCAATCAAGTTCACTGAGCGAGGAGAAGTAGCTCTCACTGTGCGCAAGGCAGACCCACCCGTCAACAAGCGCGGAGATATGATGATAGAGTTCTGCGTTAGCGACACGGGCATTGGTATCCGCAGTGACAAGCTCGATGTAATTTTTGACACATTCTGCCAGGCCGATGGTTCCACTACCCGCAAGTTCGGTGGTACCGGTCTTGGATTATCTATTTCGAAGCGCCTCATTAATCTCATGGGAGGTGATATCTGGGTCGAGTCAGTGCTCGGCAAGGGATCGCAGTTCTACTTCACGCTAGCGTTGACGCCCACTGTACCGCCCTGGGCGCCATTGCTCGAGAGCCTGAACCCCTTCAAGGGCCACCGCGTGCTCTTCATCAATACCACGCATTCGAAGGAGGTTGCTATGCAGTTGATGACGGAGATGACCCAGTTGCAACTCAAGTGCGATTTGGTTGAAGGAGTCGTCAACAGCCCGCTGCTCGACAAGGACACCTGCCCTAAGTATGACACGATCATCATTGATACCCTTGAAGTGGCATCGCGGCTCCGTGCCCTGAGCTACCTCAAGTACATTCCGCTGGTGCTGCTGAGTCGGCACATTCCACGGGTGAACTTGAAGCTCTGTCTTGATCTC
Organism: Wickerhamiella kurtzmanii; assembly: GCA_030572965.1. Taxonomy (NCBI): domain Eukaryota; kingdom Fungi; phylum Ascomycota; class Dipodascomycetes; order Dipodascales; family Trichomonascaceae; genus Wickerhamiella; species Wickerhamiella kurtzmanii. The sequence continues at coordinate 124,016 of JAJMCK010000023.1, read as the reverse complement.
GGAATTTCTAGCTACGGAAACACCCCATGCCCCGTTCATGAACTAGCCACAACTATGCGGACTGCTTTGGAGAGCCGCGCTGCCCCGTTGAACCAGGATGGTATGCAGCAGTATAACATTTTGCTTGCTGAGGATAACATCGTCAACCAACAGCTGGCAGTGCGCATTTTGGAGAACTACAAGCACAAGGTTGAAGTTGTGGAGAACGGTCGTGAGGCTGTGGACGCTGTGATGAAGAAGCGCTATGATGTGGTGCTTATGGATGTCCAGATGCCAGAAATGAGTGGTGTTGAAGCGTCACTTTGCATCAGAGAGTGGGAGAAGCAGAACATTGGCGTTCGTACCCGCACTCCCATCGTCGCCCTAACTGCTCACGCAATGTTGGGTGACCGTGAGAAATGCATGGAGGCCCAAATGGACGAATACCTTAGCAAGCCACTCAAGCCTGCTCTGTTGCTTCAGACTATCCACAAGTGCGTGTATGGTGTCAACCAGCTACGACACCTTGCGCTGGGACCTGATGCGATCTCTTCGCAGGACAAGGGCGACGTCATCAGTACAGACGTCATGAGCGGTAGCCACTACATGGACTCTTCAGCTACGGCTAGCGCGGCTACGAACACTGCTGTGAATATGCCGAATTTGGCGATGTCATCGAATGGCCTGTCGCCCTCTCCATCGCGGGCGGAAGACATGTACTAGGAAAGGGATCTTGAGCGTGCTCTTATGGAAACTTTTTGACAGATTTTGGAATTGTTCTTTCCCTGCATCATTTTTATTCGATCTGAATTTGTCCATTCTTTAATATTTTCTAATTAGCATTCTACAGAAGATAAAGCATTATAATCTTTACTTATTTCTCTTGAGTATAACAAGCCTGTACAGTTTGGCGTTGGGAGGGTTGTCATCCCTCCACATATTAAGGCTCCTCCTCGTAATCCAATCGACAACGCCCCAAGGCTTGCGACCATATCGACACAGATGTCTTTCTTTGCCGTGTGTGGAACGTTGGCTCCGTACCATCTGCTCACATATGCTGGGCTGTTCGGAGCCACGGCATACCAATCGTTCTTTGCTGGAATTGTAGCCTACAAGTCTCTTCCTCTTGAGATGTTCGGTCGCCTCCAGCACAGCGTCTTCCCCGGATACTTTATGATCCAGACTGTTGCAAGCTCATTGCTTCTAGCAACAAACCCATTCAAGTATACCAGAGCTAACTCAATTATGTTGCTTGTTAGTCTGCTCACTTCAGCTTCGAACTCGTTTGTGTTCATGCCCCAGGTCGAAACTGTGCGTGCTAAACGCGACGAGCAGATGCGCATTGAGGGAAAGTTGTACAAAGATCCCACTGCCAGCGATACCATGAAGGCAATCAACAGAGAATTCGCCAAATTGCACGGAATTACTGTGTCTCTTAACTTGTCTGGATTTATTTCGCTATTCGTCTACGGAATCTTCCTCACTGCCAAGTTCAAGGGCCTTTAGGTCCCCGAGGACTTTATGCGTTTGGAACATGCTGAACTTCAGCCATTTCCTAGTCTTACATACATTTCACCACGTCCCTCCCTACTCTGAAATATTTCAACGTAACGCCAGCCAAAAGCATCGTCATTAGCTAAAATTTTAGAATCACCTGCCGCGACATATAACCAATGGTGAGGTCGTTGAGAGCAGGCATGCTGCTCAGCAGGACGCCGATTGTCACAAAAGAGCCGACTGCATTTGCCAAAACATACTACAACTATATGGATGAGCTCGAGAAGCGTCTCATGTGGACATTCCCGTCGTACTTCTATTTCAAACGTGGTTCCGTAGCTGAGCGCAAGTTTGACCAGTTACAAAAGGGCCCTGTGCCTAGACACAAGGACGTCTACTTCTCTAAAGGACTTCCAGACATTAAACACAACCGTGAGCGCAGAGAAAAGCAAGAAGTGAATCTGCCAAAGTCCGGCGGAGAAGATGGTGTTGATGGTGTAGTGTCACAACCTCGTCAATCTCAATACGATGATGATGTTACTTCATTGGGCAGAAAACTGGATGAGACTCTGTATTTGCTTGTCAAGCAAAACAAAGGTGATGGCTGGCGTTTCCCCAACTTTGATGTGAGCGACGACGCCAAGTCCCTTCATGAAGCCGCCGAATCTGGCATTCGGGAGCTCGGAGGTCCTAATATGAACATATGGACCGTGAGCAACACCCCCGCAGCAGTATTGAACAAGGACTCTAAGACCCCAGAGTTCTTGATAAAGTCTCACGTCCTGCATGGTGAGTTTGTTCCCTCAAAGGGTGTTGAATATGCCTGGCTCACCGGAGCTGAGCTCAAGGAGAAGGCACCTGAATTCTACAAGGAGGTGCAATTCTTGCTCTAGACACCAGCCTGGTTAATTCTTATTTGAAAGCTGTACATACCATTTAAGAAACAAAAAATGAACAAAACTTAAAATGTGATCGCAAGAGAGCTGCTCTAGATCAGAGTGAAATATAATATAATAATAAAGACCTAACAAATAATACAATTTATGAACGGGTGAGGCCGTTATTTCTTTTGCTGCTGCATTTGTTGCATTTGTTGCATCTGCTGCTGCATCTGTGCAAAGAATTGTTGCATGTCCATGCCAGGAGGCGGTGCCATCATTGGCATTCCCGGCATTCCCGGCATTCCCGGCATCATTGGCATACCTGGCATACCTGGCATTCCTGGCATTCCCGGCATTCCTGGCATTCCTTGCATTCCTGGCATACCCGGCATTCCAGGCATTCCCGGCATGCTTGGCATAGCAGGGGGTGCTCCATTGGTCATTGGCATTCCGGGCATCATCGGCATACCCATTGCAGGTGCCCTGGGCTGTTGTCTAGACATTGCCTTTGAAGAGGCTCCAGCGCCGATCTCAATGTCGGGTTCCTCCATGACCTGACCGGGTACTAGTGGCTCACCACCAGTTCCTCCATACTCAGCAGTGCGGATCCAGCGCCTGTCTGCATCGGTCAGGCGAGATATGGGGATATTCGATACACCTCTTTGGTAGTTTGAACAGTCGCGAGGACCGAAGCCGACACCCCAGCGAGCGCGAAGCACAGTGCGTCCCTCGCGATTGCGCTGCTCAAAAGCTTCACGGAGCTTCTCAGCGTCCTTACGACAGAATATTTTGACAAAAGCGTGGTGCTTTTCGTGGTGGTATACTACACTTTGCACAGGGGCAACTTCTTCCAAAACTTCCTTGACCTCGGCTTCGCTCATGTTGTCCGGGATATTGCCAATGTACAAAGTTCGGCTGAAAACGCGAATCTTATCGGGCAGCAAGTCATCGTCTCTGCCAAGGTTTCGCGTGGGGTCTCCTTTGCGAGTTGGAGGCTCGAATCCTGGCGCAGTGTCAATATTAATGCGGCTAGCCATGCCTGGGTATTGTCGAGCCGCAGAGGAACCAGGGCTCCTTGAGCGGTCTCTTTCTCTAGAAGAAGCAGCCTCTGCTGTCCTGCCACGATCATAAGATGGTGTTATAATGCTATTTGCGGGCCGTGAGCTCGGTTGGCTTTGTGACGCTCCATTGGCCTGAGCCATGAGAGCTTGAAGCAAGCCACTGCTTGAGTCGGTACTGGTAGCAGCAGCGCTAGTACCAGAGTTGGTGCCTGCACCAGCTGGAACATCCGATTTGGATTTGGCTAGCGACTGAAGGACACCAAACAAGGCGTCCGCGCTTGGAGCCGCAGGCTTTGCTGTAATATCAGTTGGCAGACCACCCCAATTCTGGGGAGGAGAGCCTGGGGGAGTGGTAGTATATGGTGCAGTAAAATATTTCTCCTTGAGAGAGTCGAGAAGGCTCGGAGGGAACGTCTCGGCTCGCTGCCAGATATCTAGCAGCTTCTTCATTTTATCAAACTGGTCAGAGGATTGACGACGGATTCCGCAACCCTCCATGATTTCAGGAACGGCCTCGGTCACGCCGTCCAACGCCTCTTGGGTGGCGCCAGGCTCAGGGCCCTTTGACTCTTCTTGGAGGGCGCGAGCAACGGCATCGACAACATACAGCAGGCCCAATTTGTGCGAAAGCGGCGTGCGTACAGCATGTGCTTTGAGCTCGGCGACAACGTCTTTAGCTCCCTGGGACGTAGCAGATAACTTCACCGATGCTTGCACAAGTCGGCGAATTCGCGATCCAGACACGCCAGGTGCTTTTAATGTGAGGAGCTCTGCCAAGGGATTAGAGAAGTCTTGCATATAGTAAAGCTTAACAAACAACAAAAAATTTCAATTTCAAATTCAATCTCAAATTTCAACCACGCAAACAAACTTTTGGACCAATTCTCACTTACCAGTGCTCAAAATCCAAGCTCAGAAGTAGAGTGCAGCAAAAGAACAGATACGCTTTACTATGTTTTTTTTTTCTTCTATTCGTCTGCGGACTGAACCACTGTTCTACGACGTATGCTTGTTAAGAGACCCAGAAAGTGTATCAACCTACCGGTAGTGTGGGTGTTAAGAAGGAAAGGTAAAAGTTTGGTGATGAAGAGGCTCTTAATTGTATGGAGACGGTTGGGACTCTCTCCTTCACCTTTTTGGTGGGGCCGCTTGTAACGAGGGGAGGCGAGTTTGAGAATGTGGGTATGTAAGCACAAACTTAAGTAAGTGGTCCCACTATAATTACATAAACACAACGTGCGCACAGATGTATGTTCCAGCCTAAGCCCCAGCTTACACCCCTTTAACCCGGCCCATGCCGTTGACCCACACTGCTTTTACCCGTGCTTTCGGACGCACTGCAATGCCCTTTGGGGGTCCAAGCTTGGAGGAGAGCTGGAGTGAGGTTGAATGCTAAAACAAGCTAAGCTTTTAAGCTAAGGAAAAATAAGCCTAAGCCGCATTTTAAGCTTGGAATCAGCCTACACGAGCTTTGGCTCAAACGCAGGGCCAGTAATTGAAATAAGAATTCTTAAGAATTCTGGCTGAAACTCGTGGAGCAATCAAGAGGCTCATAAAACACCTATTTATAGTTGAAAAGCCTAGGTTAAAGATGACGTCGACATATCTACATTCGACAGGAGAAATACGGGAAAGGGTTTCTCCCTAAGCTGGAAACGCTTTTTAAACCGTCCTTGTCAAAACGGAATCTCCCCCCCCCCCTAAAGGAGCCTGCGACAGAAAAAGGGAGAGAGAGAGAGGCCCCTTACCCTTGCGATAAATACATCATCACCAAAGGCTGGCGTGCGTGGGCTTGTTAGAAGTTTAGGTTCTCTCCATAGGTTGATTTCCCCAGCCTGTTGTCCATCTCCCAAATCTTGTTCATATTTCGATGCTAAATTTGAATCATGGCACTAGAAACAGAGCGTAAGCGTCGGCTTGCCAACTTTGAGCTGCTCCGCATCCTCAGTATGGTCCTTATTGTGTGCCATCATATCGCTGTGCATACAGCGTGGCCTTTCAGTGCGTGGGGTCATGGTAACAGTGCATGCGAAGAAGAACAAAAGAAGGTTGACCTTCAGCCAGTGACTGATGCTCAAGCTCAGTTCGTGATTGGCCTGTTTGCAAGCTGTGGTAAGGCCGGTGTTAACATTTTCCTCCTTCTTAGCGGCTACTTTTTGAATGGTCGCCAGGCGCGAGCTCGTAGCATTGTTCAGCCCTGGGTCTCGGCATTGTTCTGGTCGTGGTCGATCTTGTTAGTTGAGTTCATATGTCGCACACCTGCCAACAAATTGCATTGGTGGGACGTCAAGCCAAGCTTGTTTCCTGTCCTCACTGGATCTTACTGGTTCCTCACCCCATTCTTTGGTGCCTTGATCCTGAGCCCTGTCATGTCACGTATCTGCACTATTCCAACTCGCCGCGAGCACCTGGGCACATTGTTTGCCATGACCATTCTTACGATCTGTGTATGGCCCTATAATCTTGGCGAGAACTTTGCCTACAATTACGTGTGGCTATTTATCTACATCTGCTGCCTTGGCTCGGCCCTTCACCGCTACCAACAATCCCTCAAACGTATTCCTTTATGGGTCACCTTGGGAGTCCTCGTGAGTCTGCTGGTTCTGAACGGGGCATCAATCCATTATCTTGTGTACACCACTAACGAGTCGGCGCGCCTATGGAGTGCAGGGCACGGTGGAATTGTTGCTCTTACTATGAACTTGTATAGTCCCGTGTCGCTACTTTTGGCTTTGACTTGCTTTGTTCTGTTCATGCGAATCCCAGACTTTTCATCCCGACTCGTGGATGAGGCGGCATCAGTCACGTTTGGAGTTTATTTGATTCACGACAACAGAATATTCCGTTGGCGACTATGGAAGGGTACCATCCATGCAGAGCGATACTTGGAAATGCCAATGTTTTCGATGCGCCTACTTGCAATTGTGGCCCTCGTCTATATTGGCTGCAGCTTCGTGGAAAAGCTCAGGCAGCTCGTGTTAGCCCGTTATGAAAACCTGGCAGTTACGGCCGTGCTAGGTGTGATTGATGTTGTTGACGAAAAAGTCGTGACTCCCATCATGGGACAGGAAGACGAAGAAGCGACGAAAACTTATCAGGTTTAAGTTATTACGATTATTTTTTTTTTCTATTCAAGCAAGACCAGCTTTGCTTTTAAGTATTCAAACACGGAGAAGATCACTGCTGAACCCGGCGCTGCGCGAAGACAGGTGACAACTACTCCTCTATAGAGCCCAGGAACCCCCGATTCCCTAAGGATGCCTAGAGCAGTTTGGTAGAAATTAAGACGAGGTCTCCCCAGCATTGCCTCAGTTTGCATACGCGACTTTATGGTATCTGCAGGGAACAGCGACGCATTGTATGCAACTCCTGCACAGGCTCCAGCTAGCACGGTGGGATAATCACTGAGGGCGTGATAAGTACCGAACCACGCCGCAGAGCCGCCAGCCTCACGGAAGCTGGTACCCGTCTGACCTCTCCAAAATGCTCGTATTCCATCTGGAGATTGGGCAATGGTAATAATGTGTTTAAAGATCGACCGAGGCTCTGCGTGAGTATGGCTTAAAGCCGTCACCTGGATCTCGCACTTGACCAATTCAATAGGCGTGAGCACAAACGAGGCTACAAGGCCAGATCCAGACCCACACAGCAAAGCTTTACCTTGGAAATCTTCAGGCCCCAAAAGATTGTTGAAGAATGCAAACGAAGTGAATAAAGTCGCATTCTCAGCAGCCGCTGCAACCATTGGTGCACTTACTCCTCTATATAGTCCCCTGATACCGTCGTGCTTGAGCATCTGCGTCAAGCAGTCAAGCGCACCAGAGTAGCGTGGAGCTAGGACATTTTGAGTTTGGAGCCGGACTTTGGCAGTATCAAAAGGATATTCGATGATCTTACCAGCTGAACCAGCTAAGGAACCAGCCACGATTTCCGTGAGAGCCGAGGGCATAATTAAAACAAGCTGCACGCAGGCAACTTAACGTCGAAAAGTATGCAGTGAGTCAAACAGATAAGGACGCAAAGTCACATGATCTGGTGGGTATTAGGAGTGCCTGTTTTTTATTTGTGTCAATTGCGGAATAAACGGTCGTTGAAATTAAAATGAACTTAAAAGCCCTATCATAACGTATTTAGTTTTGTCTATGGTAAAAAAAAAAAAAGTTGGCATGGCTGCTGGTAAAACGTCTATAGGGTGCACAGCACCAGATCTATGGTTGCATATGTCTCGTGTCTTTGAAGGTAACAAGTGATTCTCGCCGAATTCGGAGCTTTTCATGAATAAACAATAAAAAAGATCAAGAGTATTTGCATTTTGGTTTATTTCTTATCTAATTGCAGCCCATCAGCAGCATGTGATAGTGAATCTAGTCGATCGTGCTAGGGGCCTAGTGAGCTATATTGCCGTGCTAATAATATATTCAATTAGTTCCAGAAAGTTTGTGTTTTGGTTCATTAACGGGCCCAGTGTGTCCATTGGCTGGTTCGCCACGTAAATTTCGCTCCTAGAACTTAGTTGAAGAGCGGTTGACTGTTGAAGTGCCAATTAAGTTGTTTGTATTAGATCGAAGCAAATTCTAATGAAGCTTACTTTGGTAGATGTCGAGACTTAACACATGGCATCAGTAACTCACTTGAGACCGTTATACGAAGTAAAATCCAACTAACAGAAGTCTTTACTTAGATTGGGTCTAGCTGTGATGGTACCTCAGAGGACCAAAGAACTCAAAAATATATATTGGTGGTGCAAAGTATTATATTCATGAGTACATGTAGTGATGGGCAACTACAAGCATTTTACTTACTTTAATTTTTGCAACTTAGTTCAAAAAAAGCTGGGCATACTTTATTAGGAATAGCTGAGCGGCTGAGAAGAAATAACCCAAAATGAGCGTGATCAACAACTGAACAACGTTGCGTCGGCACCCTGGGATAATCGTCGTCTTCCCGAACGATTTTTCAGTGACGTTCGATATGAAATTCGCAATGAATGCCACCCCCACAGTTCTCGAGCTCATACGCCCCCACATGCAGGCGTACATACAGCCTCCTTCTGCACGATGATGGCCGAGGCAGCCAGGGCAAGGGGTGAGCCAGCAAGCATCACGTGAGTCAATGACGCGTGCGATACAGTAAAGTTCAAGCAATCAAAATCATACTAAAAGAAGCCGAAAGAAGATTAGTTAAAAACTATAAAACTTAGTAGCTAGTTGAAGCACAACCCGTAAATCTATCTTTTAGTTTCCTACAAGCCAATAACCACGGACGCGCGCGCGTTCACGCCAGTTGCGACTTTCACACCAGAACAAAAAGAGATCAGGTGATACAATTTACCTAATCGTCCCAATCAAGGTGAGTGGGAGGATACCACCCATAAAAAGGAGAGCACGGTAGGCGGATGCGCACGACTGACTGTACACTGACACTATCGCCATCGGGTTGCGTTTGTTGTAGACTCAGGCTGGAAGCATAGACTTTGAGCTTGCAAGTGCGCTTTTATACCACTTACACCACCTTACACCCACACCCACACCCACCACCACCACCCCCACGAACCTAGTCCAGACGCCACTTTTGAGGGCACTTTGCAAGTACTAGCGTATACCAATGGCGGACAAGTTGAGCGAGGAACAGATCAGTGCGTACAAGGAGGCGTTCTCGCTATTCGACAAGGACCGTGATGGCAAGATCACGTCCAAGGAGCTCGGCACCGTGATGCGCTCCCTGGGTCACACTCCCAGTGAAAGCGAGGTCGCCGACATGATCAACGAGATTGACATGGACAACGACGGCACCATCGACTTTTCCGAGTTCCTCACCCTCATGGCCCGTAAGATGAAGGATACCGACAGCGAGGAAGAGGTGCGCGAGGCGTTCCGCGTGTTTGACCGTAACAACAACGGCTTCATCTCTGCTGCTGAGCTTCGCCACGTGCTCACGTCCATCGGCGACAAGCTTACCGAGGATGAGGCCGACGAGATGATCCGTGAAGCTGATATTGATGGCGATGGCCAGATCAACTATGAAGAGTTTGCAAAGGTGCTGTGCTCTAAGTAGTTCGGTTCTGGGGATATTTAAATCTGCATATTTTTTCTCCCTTGTTGTCTAGTTTAGTACAATCTTAAACCTAGCGGCTAGTTAGCCTTAGCCTTGACGCGACCGCAGATGCGCTGGTTTGCTTGGCTTGGGCGGAGGCTTCTTCTTTCCTGCTGCTACTGCAGACAAGTCGCTGCTTGAGCTTGTGGCACTCGTCGTACTCAGAACACTACTAGACGCGCGACGTGACCCACCGTTACCCCGAGCGGCAATCTCGGCTGCGAAATTGGGAGCTCCACCGACAGAAAGACGCGACACATCAGGCTCCTCCTCAGCATATTCTGGTGCTGGTGCTGGTATAGGAGCTGGAGCTCGTTCGCGTTCGCGTTCGCGTTCGCTTTCTGGTTCTGGCTCGGGCATTGCTGGACGCGTCGTACGCGATGGCCGTGCTGGCTCAGGTTCATGCCAGTCGTCAGCAGCTTGCGGCTCTTCATACTGTGGTGGAGGCGTACTCGACGCGTCCTCCTCCAATGCTGGAATCCGTGGCTTCGTTGGACGTTGGGGTTTAGGAGGAGCCCGCTCCTCTGACGCTGACGACGGCCGCTGTGGTCTCGGGGGAGGATTATCGTCAGAATGTTGCGACCTGGAACTCGAACTGCCTGCACGTCGATCTACAAATCGCGGGGCTCCACTTGACGGCGGAGGCGGAGGCAATTTGTGCGCTTCAAGATGGTTTCTCACCATTTCGTGCGTCGGGTTTGCGGCACCAGGAATTGGTGGTGGAGCGAATGACTTTGGATCCATCATTGGCCGACGTGGTCTCTCTTTTGTGGCTTCTGGCGTGGCACCAGCTGCAACGGGAGGTTGGTATTGTCCAGGTGCTTGGGGTGGTTGATACTGACCTGGAGCCTGAGGTGGTTGGTATTGGCCAGGAGCCTGAGGTGGTTGGTACTGGCCCAGAGCCTGAGGTGGTTGATACTGACCAGCAGCTGGAGGTGGTTGATACTGGCCAGCAGCTGGAGGTGGTTGGTACTGACCTGAAGCGCCGGGAGGTGGAGTCGCAGCAGGGGGCTGGTATTGGCCAGGCGCCGGGCTTGGAGCAGGGGATTGTTGTGCATAACCAAGATTCACATGCTGGTATTGTGACCCAGCTGCTGGAGCCGCTGGAGCCGCTGGAGCGCTAGGCGCAGCGGGAACAGCAGCCGGTGCCACGGGACTTGGAGCTGAAACAACTGCTGGTGTAGGTGCAGCAGGCCGCTCTCCAACTGGCGGAGCTGGTGGGGGAGGCTGGTACGCACCAGGAGCGGGGGCAGGCGATGGAGCTCCAGGCGTCGGGGGTGTCGGCGTCGGAGCAGCCGGAGGCGGCTGGTACTGCACAGCTCCTGGAGTCTGAGCGCCAGGAACTTGGTATGCCTGGGGTTGATATGGCTGAGGTGCGTAAGGCTGGCCTGCATACGGCTGTGGAGCACCTGGAGTACCTGGGGCTCCCGGAGCCACGGGCTGAGGTGGGTAGCCAGGGACCGCAGCCGGTGCGTACCCTGGAGCCCAGCCTCCAATGGCTACCTGGCCAGCAGGAGCTTGGCCGGGAGGAGGCTGGTAGTACTGGTGTTGCTGCTGCTGCTGCATCTGCGCGTATTGCATCTGCTGGAACTGTTGGTATTGCAACTGCTGCTGCGAAGGCGGCGCAGCCGGCATTATAGGTTGGTCGGGGTCAACATAGTGCCGGGGAGGCGGAGCCCACGAGTGGGGATTCTGGAGCTGGTTCAGAGGTCTCGGGGTCGACTCCAATCTTGGAGGCGACGGCTCGCGGCGTGACGAGAGCTTGATGGGGTTCTCGCCGCGTTCTTTACGCTCACGATAACGCGTACTGTAGCCCTCGACCTTGTCTTTAGAGCTCTTCAAGAACTCACTTAGGTCCGGCATCGTAGCGATCTCAAACCAATGAAAGCCTACACGCCTTGAAAAAGTCTCAACGGGTTCAACAACGACAAACCTATGGTTAACGTACAGTTCCGTTTATGTGTGTGGATTATGCACGTGACCTTACGCCTCCAGCCTCTTCTTTTTGTTCCGCGTGTCCCACGAACGCTCTCTCTCAAGCTATCAAGAGTGCATCACGTGACCTATCGAAAAAGAAGTCAGGGTAAGGTTTTATCCTCAAAATGTAAACATCACTCACGTCCCGTCGTCCACTTGTCACCAACATTTAACGTTGTTCATTTCAGTGGACATGGAGTATACACCACTGGAAGTCATTGGGCATGGTTCGTTTGGTATCATTCGCAAAGTCCGGCGAAAGAAAGATGGCGTAGTGTTTGCCCGTAAGGAAATCGCCTACAAGGCCATGAACCAGAAAGAACGTACGCAACTCATTGCCGAGTTCCGCATTCTCAAGTCGCTCAACCACCCTAATATTGTGCAATACTTACACCACGAGCATGTTTCAGGCACTCAGGAGGTCCATTTGTACATGGAGTACTGTGGAGGCGGTGATCTTGCCAGTATCATTCGCCGGCTCAGAAGCGATAATGAGTGTGCATCAGAGCCGTTTGTGTGGAGAGTGTTGACCCAGCTTGTTCTTGCATTATATCGGTGTCACTTCAATGCCGATGCTCCGCCAATGTCAGCGTTGTTCACTGATGCCGACCCACCGGCCGAGGTGCCCCATAGTTTTGTGCTTCATCGCGACATCAAACCCGAGAACATCTTTTTGGCAGACAACGGGCTCATCAAACTAGGAGATTTTGGACTTGCAAAGCTTCTTGATGGCGATAACCCGTTGGCCAACACTTATGTCGGCACCCCTTACTACATGAGCCCCGAAGTGCTTATGGACCAGCCGTCGACGCCTGCATCCGATATTTGGAGCCTTGGTTGCGTGCTTTATGAACTGTGCACGGGCCACCCGCCATTCCAGGCGAAATCGCATCTCCAGTTGTCTCAGAAAATTAGGGAGGGCCAATTCAAGCCGTTACCAGCCGAGATCTACTCGCAAACACTGGCTCGTATCATTGCAGCTTGTTTGTCGATAAATCCAAGCCATCGACCGACGGCAGCAACTTTGTTGCGGCTCGACGTTATAAAATTGTCACGAAGAGAGATGGATGTCGAGGCTCGAGAGCGTAAACTCGATGAGCGCGAAGAGGAGCTAGATAGAGCGTATGCCGTGCTTGAACGCGAGATTGTCAGTGTGATTGATGAAGAGGTCGAGAAACGAGTTCGCGACTTTAAAAACGGCGTCGAGACCTCGTCTGCATCCCCGGCGTCACCTACCATGGCTAAAGCCGGTCTTTCCAAAGCGGGCCTGCGTGGCCCTCGGCACCTAGAGCTGCCACCACTTGCAAGACGATTGGTACCTAATTAGATTTTGTTAGCATCACTTGCAAGACCAATGGCACCTAATTAGATTTTGTTCAATATCTTACAATTCTTTGCAATGACATTTCTTAGTTTTCTATCAGTTGTTGCACAAAATCTACTTCAACGATCTTTCGCAATCAGGCTCCCTAGTTTACTAGACAAACGGAATTTCAGATCAAATCAAATCAAATCAGATCGGCATACTCGCGGACCTCGGACCCCGTCTGAGCTCGTGCCTTATTATTTCCGGCCGCATATGAACGGCAAAATATGAGAGACATGTATCACGTGATACAGCCACTAACCCCGGGTGAAGCCACCCGTGCCTCCGGCTTCCCCATACCCCGCAATTTCCACATTTATCACATACACACATATAAGAGACCTCCCCAGGCACTGCCATTTTTGAAGTATACAAAATGTCGACAACTTCCTATCCTAATGAGTTCCACATCACCAGTTTCCCTCGCAAGGGAGTACTGCACGTGCAGCTGAACCGTCCTGAAAAGCTTAATGCCATGCACAAGGGCGCCTACACAGAGTACGGCAAGATTTTTGAGCTTGCCCGTGATGACCCTGAGGTCCTAGCAATTGTCGTGTCTGGTAATGGCAGAGGGTTCAATGCTGGCCTAGATGTGAGCGATGGCAATGGCGAGTTTGCTGAGAACTACGTGATGGAGAAGTCGCGGGGCTCCCTGCGTATTCTCAGGATGATTCGCGATTTCCAGGACGCGGTTGGCCAGGCGTACACAATCAACAAACCCGTGATTGGTGTTGCTCATGGCCCAGCATTTGGACTTGCCATTGATATCCTGACTGCACATGACGTGCGCTTCGCTGCCGAGAACACAATCTTCTCTGTCAAAGAAATTGACCTCGGCATGGCAGCAGATATTGGTACTCTGCAACGTCTTCCCAAGATTGTTGGCGATCTCGGCTGGGTCTACGATGTGACTTACACTGGCCGTCGGTTCGGTGCTAAAGAAGCCAAGGATCACGGGTTTGTACAGTACGTCTATCCCACTCCTGAGGAGACGCTCAACCAAGCTTTGACTTATGCCGAACACATTGCCACCAAGAGCCCTGTTGCTATCCATGCCGTCAAGAAGTGTGTCAAGTTCGCTATCGACCACTCAATACCCGACTCGCTCGAGCAGCAGGCGACTGTCAATGCATTCGCCCTTGGTGACGACTTCGTGGAGGGAGCTCTGGCAGCATTGACCCGTGCCAAAATCGACTTCGCCAAGCTTTGAATTAGTTACAATAGTTATTTATAATTGCGTTGTATCTATAACAGTTTACTTGGTCAATTTCGTCAGGACCTCCTCGTACTTGGCAACAGTCTTGTCAACAACGTCCTGGGGGATTGTCACGTCTTCTTTGCCTTTAAGGCCGTTAGCCGTGAGCCAGTTACGGAGGTATTGTTTGTCGTACGAGTCCTGTGTCTCGCCAATTTTGTAGCTATCCTTTGGCCAGAATCGCGACGAGTCAGGCGTCAACACCTCGTCTGCAAGCACAAGCTCGCCGTTGCTGTCAACGCCAAACTCGAACTTGGTATCGGCGATGATAATTCCTCGTCCAAGAGCATAGGCGTGGGCCTTCTTATAGAGCTCGAGAGCAGCCTTCTCGACCTTGGCCGCCATTTCCTTACCCACAATTTCTTCCGCACGTTCAGGACTAATGTTTTCATCGTGGTCACCGAGCTCTGCTTTCGTCGAAGGTGTGTAAATGGGGCCCCCAGGGAATGCCTCGCTCTCTTTAAGGCCAGCAGGAACTTTAATTCCATGCACAGTGCCGTGCTTTTGGTACTCTGACCAGGCACTGCCAGTAATGTAACCACGAACAATTACCTCCAAAGGAAGAACCTTGAGCTTCTGCACCACGAGGGTCCGACCCTTGAGCTGCTCAGAAAGCTCAGCATCAGAAGTGACTGAGGAAGGAAGGCTCTGGTCTTTAGCGAGATGGTTTGGAAGCACATCCTTGAGGTAGTCAAACCAGAAGAGTGACAGGCCAGTCAAGATCTTTCCCTTGCCTGGAATAGGATTGTTGAGAATCACGTCATAGGCACTGATGCGGTCTGAAGCAACGAAAAGTAGACGGTCGCCAGGAAGCTCGAACAGTTCACGAACTTTTCCCTTAGCCACTAAAGGCAAAGCTCCTTTCAAATCGGCAGATTGCATTTTTGGTTTGTGTAGAAGAAGTTCGATATCACTGATTTCGATCACTCATCATAAAAAGTCGGACCCTCCTTTAGGTGCCCCTTACCCTGCTGTTTGTCTATTGGAGATAAGCACAACGTGGAGAGATATATACAATTTATATGATTGAGTGCAATAAATAAGAGAGGAAATTAATCAAGGCTCATCTTCAAGTGAGAATGAGGATCCGCATCCACAAGAAGAAGAAGTGTGAGGCGACGTGACGCGGAACTGCGAGCCTATAAGTTCGGTTGCATAGTCGACGGTTGCATCTCTGAGCACACGTAGAGAACGATGGTCAATTACCACTCTAGCATTATTGCGTTCAAACACACTGTCTTTATCAGTGATATCTTTGCCGTCTTGGAGCTGGAAAACGTACTGGAAGCCATGGCAACCACCGCTCTCAACATGGATGCGCAGAATCATCCCTGGTCGGTTCTCTTCCGCACTGACAGCCTTTAATTTCGCAGCTGCAGACTCAGTCACACTCACACGAAGTGTTTGACCGGTTTTATCGTGCACAGGATTGCTCACATGAGTTGGGTTCGCAGCATCAGGGCCCAAAGTAGATCCGCCTCTGCGCACAGGTACGGCAGTGCTCATTGGAGACACAAAGATCTGTCTAGGCATACCAGCTCTGAAAATTGGCGATACCTGAGCATTTCGCACCAAAGTCTGCTGGGTTACTCGCCGAATAACTGGCCTGACCCATACTCTTGCCACCATTGTCTTTTTAGCAGGATGTATTTAGCTTGGATTTAATTTGTTAGGTAAGAGCTTTTCTGGGGATGACCATCGTCCATAGAAAACTAATTTCTGGCCATAGAAGACTCAGCTACTGTAGACCCATCCTTAAACTGAAGCCAGAGGCTGGGCGATGACTATTCCCTGAGGTGAAGCCAATAGCTGGGAGTAGTTACTGTAAGTCCCTTCAACAAGTCTTTTCGGCTCAATCTTTAAAGTAAATGTCCCAGCCATTAAAGAACTCTACTAGATAGAGCTCGAGGCAGGGCTAGAGTAGACTTAGACACAGAAGAGTTTGTTATGAAAGACCCAACAATTGGATACACTCTCCAGGACTTTTATCTCTTAAATTATTTATTTCGATCAACGTTACTACACGGCTCTAGGAAACCTCCAAATTGTAAGCCGTTCCGCCCGTGCTTTTACCCCAACATAGTACCTACCGTATAGAGCCAAGCCTTTGTGCGTTTCTCCCCGCACTATAACTGACAGCTTTATAACGCGCTCAGATCTTTGGGACCTGACTACACACGCGTGTGGGGAAGGTAAAGTCTCAGCTAACTTCACGCGGTTCCTCCGATTTGGTTCTAGCCGAGGAAAATCTGCCCCTGAATATCCATCAGAACAAAAAAAAATGGTGGACGTGGCTAGCCTCCAATATGTGGTTAAGTATATTCTGAGCCCTGCGGAGCTACGGCGGCTGTCTTCTCGTCTTGGTCAATCCAGCGAATCAATCAAAGAAGACGAGGATTGTTCGTGCACGCCGGCAATCAGACAGCACCTCAGACTATTTCTGAAAGTCTGGGCAGCTTCTCAAGCAATCAACTTGCTTGCCAGACTTCGCTCGTCTCCAACAACTATAGATGCGAAGCGCGTAGGTGCTGCCATTGCCTTGATCTCGGCCACCTACCGATCTACTTACCATTTGCTCAATCGCGGGGCGTTTGTGAACTCAAAATCATGGTTGTCACTGGTGGCACCGGCCACTGCAGGCGTATTGACTAGTCTTGCCTTTTCTTTGTTGCCCAATGTCAATGTCCGCGGCTACATCGCCTTGTACCTCGTGACCAAGGCAGCCGAGTGGGCTTATAATTGGCTTGATGATCTGGGATACGTTGATTGGAAGCCGCGGATCTTTGGCTCGTGGCTCTTGTTCCCTCTTGCTATGGGCCAACTGTTCTACACTTTGGTCAATGCCCCTGAGTGTACTCCTAACATGTTCAAACGCCTGATGCTGCGATTCTCGGGCCAGTATGGCGTATCGAAGCCTTCGGGATACCCACAGAACTACCCCTGGCCCAGCGATGACCAGTGGCTGAGATCGTTTGCTGATGTCGCCAGCCTCGGCTTCCCTCGCTTCCGCTCCCCTGTAGTGTACACCGTCACCGAGCCTACCCCGGTTATCCTCGCTCCTGTAGAGCCTATTTTGAGTGGATCAAACCCCGCTAACACGACGTTGATTGGTGCCCTGCTCCATCCGTCTACCCCCTCGGACCTGCAACCATTCCTTGGTACTGTACTCGATAACTTTGTTTCCTCGGGTAAATGGGTCCTACCGCTTTATCTGCTCATCGGTGGCACTAGGGCATTCAAGGGAGGCAAATCCATTTTGCAAAGCCCCGAAATTCTTGCAGGATCAGCTGCCAATGCAATTCGCACCTGTATCTTTGTCGCAATGACCACAGCGACTGCGTGGTCTGGTATTGGATTGTCGCAGAGCTTGCTGCCATCGAAGATTCTGCCAGCAACCCGCTTCAGGCTCATTGGATTCATGTCTGGACTGTGGTCAATTGTTGACTCGGTGAATGGCCGGCCCCGCTACCTTTATGCGACACGCTTGGCCCTTGTTTCGCAGTACAACCTTTTGGTCCAGAGCCGTGGACGTTCTCTGGTCGGCCCTGATGCCGAGGTCGCGTGGGCCCTTGCAATGGCCGCAACATTTGTGCTGTTCAACAAGGCCCCTGAGGCCATTGCTTCACCTCTAATCCGTAAAATCTGCTCGTGGATGCAGACAGGCAAGTGGGTCGATGTAGCTAGCATTGACAAGGCCGAGGCCAAAGAGAAGACACAATAGACCAACCTAATTTAAATATTTCTTTACTTTTTCTACACGAGTTCAGGCACGATCTCTGCCAAAGGCGTTGGCGGTGCCAATGGTTTTAATTGTTTAACGAGCACCTCATCTATAGCCTTGCGAATTCCGTCCACTCCTGCCATCACAATGCATTCCTGCTCGGCGAGCTTCTCAGCCAACTCCAGCTGGTGATTGTCCATAAGCTTCGCGTTCACTACAGCCACAACTTTGGGCTGATTGGGACTACGCAATGCATCAAGGATCGAGCCAGTTCCAGCATGGGTAACCACAATATCTGCTGTGGCTGTTTTGTCTTTAAGAGTTGGAACAAAGTCGAAGCCAGTTAGATGCGGAGGAAACGGTATAAACGAGCTTTTGGCATGCCCATACTGCACTTCAATGTCAGTTATACCTCGTTCGTTGCAAAACTCAAGCATTGAACGGTCAAACTGGCTCACAAGCTCAGTGAAGGGCACCGTGGCACCGCTGCACACCAGCAGCTTCATCACACACTAGCGAACACTATGTGATGGTGATATATTACAGTTGTACATTAAGGTTGTTATGCGTTTAAGGAACGAGTATGATGATGGACGTGCACAAATGAGGATAAGTTACAGAGATAGAAGTTAATAGAATTAGTAGCCTCCAGCTCCAGGGGCATTCTTGTCGCCCTTAAGTGACACCACGAGCTCCTTGAAGCGTTTCTTGTCTGCTGGTCTGATGCCATCTGCAGGGGTGCCGAGATCCTCGAGCAAGGCGGCTACACGGTCCCATGTGGTACCAGAAGCTCCGGCAATGTCGTCGTCGCGCTTTTTCAAAAACTCTTCAGCCTCTTCCTTGACCTTTTCAAGCTGAGAGCCCGATTTAGAGTTGTAGTTGTGGTAGAATTCATCAATCGCCTTCTCGGCCTTGCTGCGGGTCTCTGCCTGCTTCTCCTTGCTCACCTTATCTCTTCTCTCCACCTCAAGATCATTCTTCACCTTCCAGTCCTTCAAAAACTCTGATTCGGACAGATTGACCTTAGTAGGCACGTATGCAGCAGGACCATGGCCGGTGCCAGCCTGGCTGAACGAAGACGCCGCCGATGATGCTACAGGCGTAGTCGCATCGTCTCCTTCACTTGCGCTGGGTACGCTGGGAGGAATGGCACCATCATCGAGTGATGGATAGTTAGACGTGAACTCGGCGACCTCGGTGTCGGATTCAGGACCCTCGCCGAACTCACGAGCAGCCTCGTCACCGAACACGGCCTTCTCTCGAGATAGGAAATCTCCCTGAGCATCAGAGGTAATCGCTTCACCGTCAACTTCAACCTCGGGGAACTTGTCCATTGTGAGGTTCAATCAATGCTGGGTGGCTGTGATATGTGTGGTGTGGTGTTGGTGTAGTGGACTGAATGTCTGGTGGAGCTTAGCTACCATCGCTCCAGCCTGCTTCTTCTGAAGGCGCGGAGACTAAGAGTGAATTATCTTGAGCGATATGCGTAAACTACCCTCCCAAAATAAATGTTGCGTCACGTGAATTACTCACGCCCTCCCTGCGATCGCTCTGTTCATCTTGGAGTGCAGTCAAAGCTTCATTTCGCTGGGCTGTACCAAAACAAGCGAATGGCGTATTCTCCAGCCAATCTAGAGGGCAAACTCGCCTCTCTCAATGAGACTCAAGAGAGTATTACGGCCGTAGCACAGTGGATCATGTTCCATAAACGTCATGCCCAGTCAACGGCTGATGTTTGGGCTGCCTACGCTGAGGGGGCGCCTGCGAATCGTCGATTAGCCCTGGTTTATCTTGCCAATGAGGTTGCACAGCAGTCGAGAGCGCGTAGAAAACAGGAGTACGTCGACGCTTGGTCAAAAGTGATCCCTAAGGCTGTCCAGAGTGCTTTCAAGGCAGTTGATAAACCTGCGCAGGAACGAATCTTGAGAGTGAATCGCGTCTGGAGAGATCGGAACGTGTTTGCGGAAAACATTCAACAGGATATCGACTCTCGTCTTACTGGGGCAGGTCCTTCAAGCTCGGGAGCATCCAACGTTCCTGCTTCACTAAGAAACCTTGTTGAGCTTTGGACAAAGTACGAGGCTGGTAGAGACAATATTCGGGGAGCTGAGCAAGAGCTCGCCGACTTTGAAGCCTCGCAGCAGGATGACGATAGACTGCTTCTCCTAAAAAGATTGCGTGACTCAAATCTAGACAAGCACGCCGCATTGGCAACTACTCTGGAGGCCATTGCCTCCGAGCTCGATACCCTGAGCTCTGAGATTGCTCAGTATGGGCTACCAGGGCTCACGTCTCGCCTTGTCGCCCAGAAGACAAGTATTGAGCAAGAATACAAGGATTCGCTTCCTAATGATCCGTTGCCTGAGGTGATTCCCTTGAGCCCTGTCCATGCTCCTAAGCAATACACTGCTCACGATGCGAGTAAACGCTATGAACAAGATAATGCAAAATCAGACGATGACGAAATTGGATATGCTCCTGATTCCGACACAGAATCGAAGCAGTCACAGCCGCCGTCTCAGTCACAGCAACAGCCACCGCCTGAGCCAACGTCTGAGCCACCAAAGCAGCTCAACTTAGATCCGCAATTGGCTATGTTTTTGGCAAGCATGTCGGGTGCACAGCAAAATTAACTTAATATATTTACCGAATATAGAGTACCTGTAATCTATTTCAACCATAATATAAAAACACAGAAAAAATAAATATATATAATCGCTATACCATCTAGAATTTAGAGCTAATGGCAAATAGCACTGCCACTCCAGCGACAGCAGCCAGCGCAGCTTTAGAAGAAGGCTGTTGACTCAATGTCGTGGGCAGAGTTTTGGATTTCGAGGGCCTGGTTTGTGAACTCTCTTGGTCTTTTTGGCTGACCACCTTCGGGTCGCGTGGAGAGAGCTCTGATGAAAGAGTCTCAAGATTCAATGGAGGCGCGGCGTCCACTTCGACGTTCTGAACATTGCCGAAGAAGTCTGTAAGGCGGACCTTGTTCAGGTCGTCTGGGAACAGATCAGTTCTTATACCAGGATGTGACTGAATTTCGGCCGGATCATAGGAGTTGAAGAGATCGGCCACTGACAAGTCCGAGTTTTTCGTCACCTTTTCAAGGAATTGTAAGTTGAGCGATGTGAATCGGTCAATCAATGCCACACCAATAGCACTGTCTGTATCATTGGCGTAAGAACTCTCAGCTAGCTGTGATGAGCCCACAGCAATCACGTTCGGACTGAAGATCTTGGAGTACATAGTGTTCGCTTCACAAGTGTCAATCATGAATAAAAGCTCATTGTAACGACGCTTCTCCCACATTTGACCGATAGCATCTGCGATATCCCACGCACCAATCTCTTCGGCGTCTTGGAACTTGAGGAAATCGTTGCCTCCATGGCCCGTCAAGTAAACCAGCACGTTCGATCGATCATCAGTGTTGAGACGCTTGCTTCGTGGCATATCATCATCCCATCTATCAGTCAACAAACGGATGAAATTTTCAACCGTAACTTCATAACCTCGGTAGTCGACTTCAATATCGTCTCCATAAATATCTAGGTCATGCTCGTGGCCATTGTATACCGAACCAGGGAACGCGTTTCGAGGGTTGCAGGCCACGTCATCGCTCAACATCATCACGATTTGGTCGTCAGGGATTCCTAGACGTTTTACAGTGCGGTAAAAGGACAACACGTTCGCCATATGCCGGTAATTGAACCAGAAACGCGACGTGGACACAAGTACAGCCCAATTGTTCGTGTGACGGCTGCTTCGAAACTCCTTCGCTACATCCTCAAACTGCTTGGCGACCTCCTCTTCAAGTTCTCCACCTAGAACAACCGCTATTAGGCTCCATAAAACCCCAAAGCCAAGCCATCCAAGCATCTTGAAGGCGTTTGTGTCAGTTCGGCCTGTTATGTAAGGAAGCCATCGCTCGGCTTTATGTATGAGGGAGCTCTCGATTTTTGGCTTAGCGCGGCTGTCACATCACCAAATTGTTTGTTGTGTTGATCAATTGATACCACTAAACTTAAATGGATGGTGGAGAAACCGAGCCTCTACATCCTTCACCAAGTGCTGAGGAACCCATTGACAGTGTGCCCTTCCCTGAGAATGAACCTGAGAATGAACCTGAGAATGAACCTATAGATAAGGACGACCCACCAGTGCTTCTATCAAAGTTTACTGTATACGAATCCAAGCGGAGTTTCTTTATCGTTGGCTCAAATTCGCGTGAAAATAGATTCCGAGTCTTGGAACTTGAATTGCTTGAAGAGGACGACTTTGCTGTTAAGGAGCATGAGGGAGTTCTGTCGCGGTCAGAAGTCAATGCTTTGCTCACGAAGCTCGAAACTGAGGGAGACGGCGTCAAGAAGCGAATTACTGCCTGGGGAATTCTTGGGTGTATCAAATTCACCGGTCCATACTATTTATGCCTGATCACGAAATGCTGCGTGGTTGCCCTCCTGGGTGGGCACTATATATTGCATGTTGACGAGACAAGAATGATACCGTTGGTGCCTGCAGGCTCGCACAAACTCCCCAATCGAAGGAGCGCAGAGGCAAGATTGGCTGGTGTGTTCCACAATCTTGATTTATCCAAAACATTCTATTTCAGCCCAAGCTTTGATTTGACGAACACGCTGCAGATCAATTTGGGCTGCGAGAGAATGCACCTCCGCACAAACAGACAGCAGATGTTTGTTTGGAACTCACATTTATTGGCCCCGCTTTTGGAACGGTTTGATGGCACAATGGAGTGGTGCCAGGCACTTATGCACGGGTTTATAGACCAGGCCAAGATCTCAATTTTTGGCAATGCTGTCTATGTCACTTTAATTGCTCGTCGATCGCATCACTTTGCTGGTGCGCGTTTCTACAAACGAGGCACAAATAATCATGGCTACGTGGCTAACGAGGTAGAAACAGAACAGATCGTGTCGAACCAGCTCACAAGCTCTTTCCATGATGGCCGTACTGGACCGTTCGATTCGCCAAGGTATACGTCCTACGTACAGCATAGAGGCTCTATTCCATTGTCTTGGTCGCAACTTGCGCAGAATATCAGCCCGAAACCACCAATACGCATCGATTCTGAAGACCCCTACTACACTGCTGCTGCCCAGCACTTTGACCGCCTATTCCAGCGGTACGGAACCCCTTTGCGAATTTTAAATTTGGTGAAGATCCGCGAAAAAGTGCCTCGTGAATCGCTTTTGGGCCGCGAATTCGAAAGCTGTGTAGAGTACCTGAATCAGTTCTTGCCCGATGATAAACAGATGCACTACACAGCCTGGGACATGAGTAGAGCAGCTAAAAAAGGCCGATCTTCAGAAGTTATTGATTACCTCGAGAAGTATGCTGCTGAAACGGTAGCAGCAACGTCCATCTTCCATAACGGCCCTGGCGGAACATTCCAGGAAGGTGTTTGCAGAACTAATTGCATCGACTGTCTGGACCGTACGAACGCTGCTCAGAGTGTGATTGCAAAGTACGCTTTAGGCTACCAATTACATGCAATGGGCATTCTTGACAAGCCCCATGTCGACTATGATACAGATGTTGCAGACCTCCTGACAGAGATGTACCACGACCATGGTGATACGTTGGCGCTCCAATACGGTGGTTCCAACCTCGTAAACACAGTTGAAACATACAGAAAGATAAACCAGTGGTCGTCACATTCACGGGACCTTGTGGAGAGTGTCAGGCGCTTCTACACTAATTCTTTTGTTGACGCCCAACGTCAAGACGCGATTAATGTGTTCCTGGGTAACTACCAATACCATGGCGATGGAGCTGCCCACCTATGGGATCTTGCTACGGACTATTATCTCCACAACGACAGCAACGGAACATCTGGATCACCAAAGCCTAGCTATCGGAAGTGGTATTCGCCTGTTCATCTTGGTGACTTTCAGCAGCGACTGGTCAGTCACACCAAAGTGATGGCAGCAGCAGCGGCAGCGGCCGCATCATCGAACACAGTGACGCTCCTTCCGAGTTACCAGCTTCAACTCGAGCACCATTGGTCCCGACTTTACCGACCAAGAGTGTTCACGACCTTAGATGCTTTGTTCAGCTACAAGATGAACTCTACAGAGCGTTACTCCAAGAGCAACTCACACGCATTGAAGTCACCGTTCGAAAAGCACGCAGAGAAGCCATCAAAGCGGACGTCCCGTCGGCACACTCGCAGTATAGCTCCCTCAGTAGCAGCGACGGAGTCATCTACGCCAATTGAAGAAGAGCCACCAACACTCTCCCCGGTATACGGCAAGAAGGCATGCCCGGTTGACCTAAAGGGCTTGCTAGAGGGCGAAAAGCAATTCTCATCCCTCAACAGTAGCCTCGTGCTCTCTTATGAGAAGTACAAGCATGCTCCTGAGCGACCTCCTCCGACGCAAATATACGAAGACTATTTCAATGCGAGCGTTGACCCCCAATCTCTGACGAGCTACGAAGAGCCCAAGATTGAGTGGGTCGCTTCGGCAGCAATACCTTCAAGTGGCCATTATGAACAATACTTTACACAGTAAATTATAATTATTTATTTTTTCTATTAAATTCACACAAATCACCATCATCGTTTTCAGCTATTTCAGTGAACAGCTGGAGGCGACGTTGATATTACAAACCCATCATCATCCATTCGGCTTGCCAGCACTATGGGCGTCCTTGCGTATATCGGCCTCGGCCTGATCGCCGTATATTTGACAATCACATTTATTGTATGGCAAGTAACGCCTAAGGACCTTGATCCTGAGGACCTTGAGCGCCAGAGGCATGCTGCAGTTGTGGTGCTGGGTGACCTGGGCCACTCTCCGCGTATGAACTTCCATGCGTTGAGTATAGCCAAAGCAGGTTGGAAGGTATCGATGGTGGGCTACGTAGAAAGTGAATTGATGGAGGATATTCGCAATAACGAAAACATTGAGATTGTTGCGCTTCCTCCACCCAAAAGACGGGCGGGAATGCCATATATTGTATACGCCCTGCAACGTGTTTTCGGCGAACACATTCGGCTCTACCGAACTTTGAAGTCTTTGGGCAGAGTGGACGTGGTACTTGTACAGAACCCACCGTCTATTCCCAGCCTGGGAGCAACGCGCTGGTTCACTCTTTGGGGAAGCCCGGGTACGAAGCTGTTGATCGACTGGCACAATTTGGGCTATTCTATTCTTGCTATGACCCAGCCTCGCTACCTTGTTACCCTCTATCGAGCATACGAGCTTGTATTTGGCCGTATCGCGTACCTGCATCTTGTTGTGAGCGTGCGGTTGGGTGTCGTTCTGAAGATGGACCTGGCTATCAATCCTAAGCGCGTTATTCCCCTGCCGGACAGGCCCTTCACGACACATGTCGAGTCAGATAAACAACGTGCGCTTCTTCGCAATTCCCCAGATTCTTTTGTTGCGGGCCTTACGACCAATGCCAAGTCCAAACTCGTGATCACTTCCACGTCATACACTCCGGACGAAGACCTCGGCATTTTCGTTGATGCTCTTGTGGCATTGGATAAACGGATCACTGACAATACCCATGTGGACGCAGTTGTAACTGGCAAGGGTCCCGACAAAGAAGCTTTCTTGGCTCGCGTGGCCAGCCTATCGCTCAAGCACGTTACTATTCGCACTGCATGGCTACCATATGAAGACTACCACAAGCTCTTGGCTGTGGCAGATATTGGAGTGTCTCTCCACAAGTCTTCTTCTGGTGTTGATCTGCCCATGAAAGTGGTGGACATGTTTGGAGCCGGCCTCCCTGTGCTTGCCCTGAACTTCCCAGCACTCAAAGAGCTTGTTAGACCGACGAACGGAAAGACCTTCGAGAATTCAGACGAGCTTGCTGATGGGCTCTATGAACTCTTTACTGACGACAATGAATATTTCAAGTTGAAGACTGGAGCATTGAACGAGGCTAATAACACTTGGCAGGACCAGTGGACAGAGAAGTTGGGCCCAGTCTTTGGAATTGGACAGTACACCGGTGAGGTATCATCGTCATCTTCTTCCGATTCAGAATAAATTTATTTGTACTTATTTTACTCTTAACGGACTCGAATTGTTACACTCTGTATAAATTGGCTCAGGTATATATGCTTGAGCCCAAACGCACATCTTCTCCGGACTCCATGTCTGGCCTGGTCTACGTGAATGCGCCAATAACGATTATTGCAGAGGCACAGGACTACCTGGCTAATAACCTGGCCAAATATCTAGGGCCATGGGAAGCAGAAGTAAAACTCTACAGGGCTAATAATGCCTCGTTCGGGGGAACGCCTACCCAGGGTGCTGCTCTGTACACAGTCGCGTTATCACAATATAAAGACCAAAGACTGTTTGTGCACACGCCTGATGAGAGCATAACTACGGACAAATCAATGACAGATATGCTTGAAAGCAAGCTTCAGAGCGTCTGGCAACTAAGACAAACGTTCAAGGCCGAGGGCCAACAATATGAATATCGTCCCGGAGAGCATGTTCGCATCGCCAATGTGTTCATTCAGGGTAACTACAAGGGGCTTTTAATTGAACTGAGCTCAACTTCTGAGAGTGAGCAAGAACTCCGAAGCTTCGAAAATCACATTAGGGAAATGTTGACTGGATGTGGATTGAACGTCGAGCTGTTCAGCAACCAACTCTCTCTGAAACAGGGCCAAAATGACCTCGAGCATAGCAAATCTTATGAGAAGCTCAGTAGCTAACAAGCCAAAAAATCAACAACTGATAAATAAATAATTTTAAGTACTACTACGAGATAAGCTGGACCACCCCGAAGCTAGTAAGAGCTCCGGCTAGAAGTCCTACAGAAATTACAAGGCTCAATAGGCCGCCTGCGGCCGGCTGCATATGAGGTTCTGTGCAAGTAGGAACATATGCAATTGCGCATGAAATAAGATGGCCACCAGTAAGGCCGAACACAAGCTGGAGCACGAGGTAAGCGACGTCGGAGGCATTGCCGAGCACTAGCAAGTTAATCAAAATAAGAACACGTGCGGCTCCATAAATAACCAGTACTTTAGGATTTTTGATTCTGAAACGGTGGTCTTGGCAAATGAGACGGCCGCACAAGTCGCCTGTATTCCACACAAGATGGGTGACAGGACTGAACACATCCAAGGAAAAGCGTTTGCTTTCGACTGTGTTTGCAAACACGGGATAGGATAGGGAGAGCATGAATCCAAGCACAATGGCAATGCTAGGATATGCCATTTGGCGT
The DNA here is from genome assembly GCA_030572965.1 of Wickerhamiella kurtzmanii. Taxonomy (NCBI): domain Eukaryota; kingdom Fungi; phylum Ascomycota; class Dipodascomycetes; order Dipodascales; family Trichomonascaceae; genus Wickerhamiella; species Wickerhamiella kurtzmanii. The sequence goes on along the minus strand of JAJMCK010000023.1, from coordinate 96,970 downwards.
AGGAGCGCGACAAGCTCACGCATGGGAGGCAGTTCGGCTGCGTTCTGAACTTCATTGTCCGCCAAATCGATGTATTTACGATTGTTCGGTCTGCGGAACAAGAACCAAGCTAACAAAGCGAGGGCTGATACAGACACAAACAAAAATGCTGGTCGCCTAATATCATCGGCTTCAGATTTGGCTGGAGCTAGGGCCATTGCGATGATGGGAGGAACAACACCAGCAACCGCCTGTCCGATGAGATTGGCGAGCACGTGGGCACCATCACTTGGAATGCGTTGGGTGATGGCGAGAACACCATTCTGGGTGAGCGATGTGCCGATACTAGCCAAACTCACAACCCCAATGATTGCCCAGAACCACGTGGACCCTGTTACAGCCAAGCTAGCCACTGCCGCAATTAAGAATGCGAGCAGAATAAGAAGCAAACCAGTTTGAACGCGACGAGAATATTGATATGGACGCGCAGCAAGGTACAAATTGAGGCACAGAGTCACCACCGTGCTTGCGACCATAACTGACGACGAATAGTTGCTGAATAGCACCGGATTATCCTGAAGCTTATCGCGGGCCAGTGCCGCCGCAGTGATGAGACTGTTCCATGGCCAGAGATACGATGCACCGAGTACCACGTAGGTCCAAACACCACTCTCGCCAAACATGTTTGCCTTCTCGACACCAGACACCAAATAACAAAGAAAAACTTGGAGGTTTCCAACTCTAATGCAGGCCCCCTGTCTTTATAGTTTACTTAACGTTAGCTTAGGCCAGCCATGGGCCATGAGTTTAAAGCTGCTGATGCTGCAGAGATTCAATAATAAGCATCTCTACAGCCATTTTGAAACGGGCGAAAGGTCCTTTTTATAGTTTGCACAGTAAGCCCTGACACATTTTCTGGCTTCCCGAGCTCGACACGTTTGGGATCAATTTCCGCTCGTAGCGGGGGAAAGCTCGAAAAAATGGCAGGCGAGTTGCCAGGCTTCCAATCTGTCACCTAGTTGGGCCTAATTGGGCCAAGCCAAGTTCCAGGTACGACGCGTCAGACAGCTCTGACTAAGGGCACTTTAGCACGCGTCCTTGGACTGCACATGCGGTTCAAAGTCCCAAATGCAGTGAAAAGACAGCACATCATCACCGTCGTAGGTTTGATCCTTTTTCCTCTTTTTAACACAGACTGCGGTGGATATTCGTTCCAGTTTCATTTCAATTTTATTTGATCGTGTTCTCGGGTGTGCTCACGTTTATTGAAACATAACTGTAAGCCCCTAAATGTCCTCCTCAGCAGTGAGCTACGACAATGCGGACGGTGCCCGTCCCCGCAGAAGGGCCGCTGTCAATGCCAGCTATGTCCCTGAAGAGCCTGCAAAAGAGCCCACAGTATATGTACAGCCCATTCAGGCTCCCACTGGTGACGGAAGCTTGATCAGTAGTTGGAGAACCCTCGAGGCATACGTGATGCCACTTTTGTTCACGGCCATTGGCGCCTATGTCCGTCTCTACCGCATTGGCCTGTCCACGCGTGTGGTTTGGGATGAGGCTCACTTTGGCAAGTTCGGATCCTTCTACCTTAAGCACCAATACTACTTTGATGTGCATCCCCCTCTTGGTAAGATGCTCTGTGGCCTGTCAGGCTACATTGCCGGTTACAATGGTAGTTTCGGCTTCGAGTCGGGTGCTGCCTACCCTGACTGGGTTAACTACAGTGTGATGCGCCAGTTTAATGCCCTGTTCAGTATCTTGACTGTGCCGACTGCCTACTACACTGCCAAGGCAGCTCACTTCTCCCTGCCTGCCGTATGGCTTACAACCCTTATGGTGGCCCTTGAGCTCAGCTTTGTGACTCTCGCGAGATTCATTCTCCTTGACTCGATGCTAATTCTGTTCACTACCACCACGTTCCTTGGTCTGTTGCAATTCCACCGTCAACAGTCCAAGCCATTTGGTGCCAAGTGGTTCTTCTGGCTCACGTGGACTGGTGTGTCCATTGGCCTGACCACTTCCGTCAAAATGGTTGGTTTGTTCGTGACTGGAGTCGTTGGTATCTACACTGTTGGTGATCTCTGGATTCGTCTTGGTGACCGCAAGCAGCCCCTCACGAAGTATGCGCTTCACTGGGTGGCCCGTATTGTGTCACTCATTGTGATCCCCACCCTCATCTTTATGGCCTGCTTCAAGGTGCACTTTATGCTGCTCACCCACACTGGTGATGGTGTCGCGTCAATGTCTTCTCTTTTCAAAGCGAACCTCATTGGCGAGGAGACTGACCTTGGCCCTATGGATCTTGCCTATGGCTCACGTATCACTCTCAAGAACCAGGGTCTTGGCGGAGGTCTGCTTCATTCCCACGTACAGACTTTCCCTGAGGGCTCAAAGCAGCAACAGATCACTACCTACGGCCACATGGACTCGAATAACGAGTGGGTGGTGGACTACCCCCGCTGGCAGGATCCTTACAACCACAACCGCGATGTGCAGAAGGTCGTGGAGGGCGACGTTATTCGCCTTAGCCACTTCAACACCTTGCGTAACCTTCACAGCCACTCTATCCGTGCTGCTGTCACGAAGGGTGCTTGGGAAGTGAGCGGTTACGGTAATGACACCATTGGTGACGAGAAGGACAACTGGGTACTTGAGATCGCCGAGAGCCTTGGTGATGAGGACCCGACTATGGTCCACCCGTTGACCACCTCGGTGCGTTTGCGTCACGAGGCTCTTGGGTGCTACCTTACCGCCAACGGTAACCAGCTTCCCGAGTGGGGCTTCCGTCAGGGCGAGGTATCGTGCGTGCCTGGTGTCTCCAAGCGTGACAAGAACAGTTGGTGGAACATTGAGCAGCACTGGAACCAGCGTCTCCCAGACTCGTACAACCGTACGCTTCCCCGGACGAAGTTCTTGCGTGACTTTGTACAGCTCAATGTGGCCCAAATGGCATCCAACAATGCCTTGGTCCCTGACGAGGACAAGATTGATGACCTTGCCTCGAGCTGGTGGCAGTGGCCTATCATGCACCGTGGCCTGCGTATGTGCGGCTGGGGTGATGATTACCCTCGCTACTACCTGCTTGGTACTGTGTCGACTGTGTGGCTCACTACTTTCGGCGTGTTCACTTACCTTGCGCTCACGGCTTGGTACATTATTAGATGGCAGCGTAGCTTCACTGACTTCACGCAGAAGAGCATGGAGGAGTGGGTCACAATTGGTGGCTTCTCTTTCCTGGGCTGGCTTTTGCACTACTTGCCCTTCATTGTCATGTCGCGTGTGACGTACCTGCATCACTACATGCCGGCACTTTACTTTGCCATTTTCTTGTTTGTGTTCCAAGTAGACCAGATCCGATGCAGCAAGCTGCGGCCAGTTGTATTCCTTGCGCTGTTTGCAGTGACAATCAGCTGCTTCGTATACTTCTTCCCTATTGCTTCAGGCATGCTGGGCGCCCCGTCAGACTATGAGTACATGAACTGGTTCAAGAGCTGGCACCTTGCCGCTTAAACTACTGGCTAGATAAAAAAAATGCCAAAAGCCCCTAACACTTTAGCAGGGCGTGGTCAAAACGAACCACTCGATGACCTTGCTTTGAAACAAGATAAATGTTAATAGCCGCTCTGATTACTTGTTTGTAGAGAGATATTTACAAAACTATTAAACCACCATCGCTAGCAATGGCCAGCTGATCTTCTTGTATGAGTACACGATTGACTCTGCCTGGTGCTGTGGCCACTGTCTGAGGGTCGCCAAGATTGGCATCCATTACAACAATGCGACCAGACTCTAGGCCAGCTGTGATTTTATTGGGGTTAGCATCGCAAGCTGACACGGCAACGTCAAAGGAAGTGCTTCCTAACAGACTGCCATCAATGGCTGACCACTTCTTGAGAGATTTGTCTCTGCTCGCGGTCACGAACGTGTCTTCATCAACAAATGCACCGTCCCAAACAATTCTGGAATGCGCCTTCGGCATTTCACGTACTTGTTTGAGTTCGTCCATGTCGTAAAGGGCCCATTTTCGGTCTCTGCCAACGCTGAGCAGTCGTTTACCGGAAGGTGAAAATCGAAGCCGGGTGATTGTGAGTTGGTGCGAGCCGAGAGTAGCAACGCTCTTGAAATTAGTGCGATCATAAACCCGAATGACGGCGTGTCGCTCATTCAATGCTTTGCAACAGGTCGCAATATACGTCTTACTGGCGGCCACACTAGTGATCTCGAAACCATGCCCAAACAGTTTTTCGGTCTCAGGCCACAAGGTCCGCCGTTGAAGCTGGTCTTCACGCGAAACTGATGATTCATTATGTTGTGGCTCTTCTTCATGGTCTTGCGAGGTTGTCTTGTTCGAGAGTCCAAGGGCCGGGACTCCTGCGGCTGCGGGAAGCACATGGTCACCGTTAAGAGTGCCCTTCACGCCGAGTTCTGCTAGCTCCTCAGCGACTGGCTGCGGCATTGTGAACACACGGACCGTCTTTTCATCGCCGGCGCTCACAAAGCTTGTATTATCGAGGGCTGCGACAGTGATCATATCGTATCCGTGAATCTGGGGTCGGCCAACTTCCTTGAGTCCCAATTGTGGCAGCCACAAACGTGTAGTTTGGTCTAAAGATGTGGATAAAAGACTACCGTTCGGCATCCAAGCAACGTCGGTGACGTCCTTGGTGTGGCCAGTTGGTCCTGCCAACGGGGCCATGCCATGCTCAGCATCCCATAATCTCCATGATCCTGAGCGAGACACTGTCGCCACGATAGTGTACCCACGCAGCCACATTGCTGTCCAGAATCCGCCAGAGGCACCGGTAGCAGTTGATGCACCCATGATCGACACGTCACCTAGTCGCCGTCTTGGCATCCAGATTCCTTCGTCCAGACTCTCCTCGGCGTCAGGGGACCAAACGATGAGCGAAGAGTCGCCAGAGGCTGACAGCAAATCACCGGTGGTCTCGTTCCATGCTATACTGACTACCCAGTCGTCATGGCCCATCAAAAGAGCTTCTAGTTCAATGGTCCAGGGTCCTGCATAGTACTTTTTGCTGGTCAACAACAAATCATTGGTTGTGGTTGCAACTGGCGCATCGGAGACTGCTCTCCATAGTCTAATGTACTTGTCTTGAGATCCGCTTGCCAAAAGCAGCCCACCCCGCGGGTCTTTGCGGAACGCCAACGAACGAACCCAGCTCTCGTGGCCAATAAGTTGTGTCTTGAGCTCACCATCCACAAACAGATAAATAGAGCCCGAGGTACCGCCAATTGCAAGCAAACCATCCATAAACGCGACGCACAATGGATAGAATCCTTGTTTTAGTAGCAGACGCTGCTTGCCAGGGTATATGTAGACCGACCCATCCGAGCATCCAGCAGCAAAACTTTCACCATTGAGCGCACAGAGACAGGTAACAGATTTGAGCAGTTTGTCTATTAGTTCTGTTGTCTTTGAGGTGGTGTATTTATAGATGCCTCCATCCTGTGTTCCAGCCACAACGCCAGAGGTATCTCGTAGTGTAGCCACGCACGTTACTCTAGCGTCGCACTTGCCAGCAATAGAATTGCCTTCAGGGCTCCACAAGACAAGAGCCTTGCCAGAAGCATAGACAACGCTATTCTTGAGTTGTGCACCGCACTGGACTACCCCGTTAGCTCCAGCTGCAAGCATTTAGCTGGATATACCAGAGTCTTTCACTGCTGAAAAAAATTAGGTAACCAATGAGATCCAGGCTAATTTAAATTTCAATTTGGTATGATGCGATTGAGCTGTACTTTTATATATAAGTTAACCGTAGACGCTTCTGCGCCACAATAATTAGGTATTTTAGAAGTTGTCTGTGACGCAGCCCGAAGATGCATCAGAGACAAGGTGGCCGTACTTGGCGAGTGTGCCACGCTTGTAGCGAGGAGCAGGAGGTGTCCATTTCTCCTTGCGAGCAGCGAGCTCGTCAGAAGAAACAAGAATATCAATGCTGTTCTTCTCGGCGTCAATGACAATGCGGTCGCCATTCTGAGCCAGTGCAATGGGCCCGCCAACGGCAGCCTCAGGAGTGATATGACCGATCAAGAAACCGTGCGAACCGCCAGAGAAACGGCCGTCTGTGAGCAGAGCAACATCCTTGCCAAGACCGTAGCCCATAATGGCCGATGATGGCTTAAGCATCTCAGGCATGCCAGGGCCGCCCTTGGGGCCCTCGTAACGGATGATAACAACTGTTTTTTCTCCTTTGCGGATTTCGCCATTCTCAAGAGCATGGATGAATGACTCCTCCTCGTCGAACACCTTGGCGGTACCCTCGAAACGAAGTCCCTCCTTACCGGTGATCTTACCAACGGAGCCACCGGGTGCAAGGCTGCCACGCAGGATTTGCAAGTGACCAGTCTTCTTCAGCGGGTTAGACATGGGGGAGAAAATAGGCTGGTTCTCGGGGAATCCAGGCAAATCAGCAACAGTGTCTGCAAGGCTCTTGCCCATGCAAGTGAGTGGTGAACCATCGAGCAAGCCCTCGCTCAGCAAGAACTTGATAACGGCAGGTGTGCCACCGTACTGTTGAAGGTCGGCCATGACGTATTTACCGGAAGGCTTGAAGTCAGCGAGCAAAGGTGTATTATCACTGATACGTTGGAAGTCTTCGAGAGTCAATTTGACATCGCAAGAGTGAGCAATTGCAAGAAGATGGAGCACGACGTTTGTGGAACCACCAGTAGCAATCACATAGGCAATAGCGTTCTCGAATGCAGTCTTGGTCATAATGTCTCTAGGCAGGATGTTGTTGGCGAGCATGTTGCGCATCACCACACCGGCTTGAATGCACTCGTTCTCTTTCTCTTTGGAGATGGCCGAGAAGCTTGAGGAGCCAGGAAGGGTCATACCCATAACCTCAGCGGCGGAGGCCATGGTGTTGGCAGTGTACATACCACCGCAAGCGCCGGGGCCAGGGCAAGCGTGACGAACAATGTCCTTGCGCTCGGCCTCTGTGATCTGACCACTCAAGAAAGCGCCGTAACTCTGGAATGCGGAAACAACATCGATCTTTTCGTTCTTGGCACCACCGCAAGTACCGTGTCCAGCCTGGATAGTACCACCGTAAACCATGATACTGGGGCGATTGATACGAGCCATGCCCATGAGTACACCAGGCATATTCTTGTCACAACCTGGCACCGAAATATTTGCATCATAGAACTCGGCCATGGTCTGGGTCTCAATGCTATCGGCAATGATCTCTCGACTCTGCAGAGAGTAGCGCATACCATCAGTACCCATGGAGATACCATCACTGACACCAATGGTATTAAACTGCATGGGTTTCATACCGGCACGTTCAACACCCTCGGCGATCTTGAAGTTAAGCCCGAGCAAGTGCTTATTGCAAGGGTTTCCCGTCCACCACACGCTGGCAACACCAACCTGGGCTTTGGAGAAGTCTTCGTCGGTGAAGCCGGTGGCATACAACATAGCCTGAGAGGCACCCTGTGATTTTGGCTGGGTGACCACTTTTGAGAAGCGATTCAGCTCCGGGGCCGCAGCCTTGGTGCTAGCAAACCTTCTCATTCTTTGTGTTGTGCTCGTTTACTTGAGATGCTGATCAGGCTGATTTTTCAATTATGTGAACCGATACCGGCGGGCATCGAACTCTGAGTCACTTCTATTAGCTCCCACCCGATTTGTGGAGGGGAGATGTGCGTTTTTTCGTTGTGAAGAGCTTAGTTAGCTGCGTATTCTGATCTTATCATTTTTTTTTGGGCTGGTTCACTCCATTAGTATAACTTAGTTTTGGTTCTTATTTTGTGAAAATCATTTTTGCAATTCTTTTCTATAGTTTTTGAATCCACAGAGATGTGGCAGGGCTCGATGTTTTGTGGTTGTTGATTGTGAAAGTGATGGTTTAGGGTTGTGATAAGAACCATTTATTTTGGTTGTCTTCCAAGACCAAAAGGTTTTGATTTACTTAGATTTAAAATGGCTAATTTTTTTACCGGGTAGTGATTCACGAAACTATCCCAACCAGTTTAGTAGACTCAGAACTCGTCCTAAATAGTAACTGTTTGAAGCAGACTTAGAACTAGTTCTCAACAATAAAAGCAGGTAGTAGAGTGAGATCGGCTCTGAATTAAAACACTATAAAATTGTTTTGGTGGGCCACCCCAAATTTAATACCAAGTCCGTTCAGGAATACTTGGTCAAGTGCCGAGCTCTTCTATCGCGATTAGATGCGAGTTTTTGAAACCACTTAAAACACCAACATCTAGAATTTCTCCTCGCCAACTAATTAACTAGTTTTAGACTTTGGTGATCACTTTTTAGGGTAGGATATTCACGTCGACGCTGTCTGATAATCAGTCCATATTGGGTCATTTGTTGGCTGATTATGGCTGCATACTCGTGACCGTGTACATATACGCGAACGCGTCTTCTGGGGGAGTCGTGACAGCCTACCCAGTTTACTTTAGTGTACATACCTGTGAGGTCTGCTGGTGTTGTTTCCTATTCTGACATCGCTAATTTGGTGGTTGCAGACTGTCAACTGGATAACTTGCAGGCGGTTCTCCGGACAAAACCTGAACTAGTTTCGTTGTTAAACTAAATAAGAATGTGCGATAGCCAACCAAAGGAGACTCGCTTATCCCGGCCGTTATCTCCTGCTGTATGTATAGTAGTCAGACCTCGCAGGAATGCAGGCGACGACGTGGGTCAGGCGGTAAGGGCCGCACGCGGATCGGGTCAGGATCGCAGTGGAGGCAGTGAGAAAAATTACAAGTGGAGGCAGTGAAGACCTCGCTGTCGTCGCTGTCGTCGCTGTCGTCGCCGCAGTCATAACACGGTTAGTTTTCCCCCCACAATGCTATCTCAAGGGGTAGGCTAGGGTTTACCAGGGTTTACCAGGGTTTGCCAGGGTTTGCCAGGCAGAGTGACGACCATCAAGGCCTAGTGCAACTGCTAACCACTAAATAGTTAAGGGCCCGAAGCATTAAATGGTTAGGGGGTCCGTAGCAAATAACATAGAGAAAACTACCTAAATTCCAGGGACCCTAAGCACCGAAAAGGACCCTAAGCACCGAAAAGGACCCTAAGCACCGAAAAGGACCCTAAGCACTGAAAAGGACCCTAAGCACCGGAAAGGACCCTAAGCACTGAAAAGGACCCTAAGCACTGAAAAGGACCCTAAGCACCGGAAAGGGGACCCTAAGCATCAAGCATCGAAAGGGGTGGGAAGAAAAGGGGGGGGGGCCCGCACAACCCTTTTTGGCACGAGACGCAGCTGTCAAAACAAACGAGCAAAAAAAACCAAACTAGAGGAACAGAAGAACAAAAACAGTCAAAAGGAAAAGCAACAAGAAGTAGCAAAACTTGAGTAGAACTAGTTAGTTAACTAGTTAGTTAGAATGATCACCACGACTAAAAAAAAAAAAAAAAATTAAGCACCGGCATATCCTCGGTGGGTCACGAACAACTAGATAAAAAACATACCGGGGGTTCGTGCCTGGTTATGGTAGTTTTTGTTTTGATTTGATTTTTTTTATCTTGTTGCAACGGACGCACATGCACTAACAGCATAGTGCTACAGCATAGCACTGGCCTCGGTGAGCACTACAGCACCATAACTTGGGAGGAAAAAATTAAGCTTAAGTTTGTAGAGAGCTCACGCAAGGGTGGTAGGTATCCCAATGCTTACTTTGATCAGGGCTGGGTCAACGCCGATCGCTGCAACTCTTGCTGCTGCCGTAGGAGGTCGCATAGAGCTCCGAAATCTCTGCAGGGCGTGCGCGGGGCCTTGAATTTTAACTAGAGAAGGGCAAAACCAGGTTGGCAGGGCATCACGAGTCGTCGACAAAACGTAAAAATATGTGCAGGAATCCATGTAGATGACGGAGAAGGATCGTTGATCATCGTCTACCACTTAGTTGGTTACTTAGATACTTCGTTAGTTACTTAGTTAGATACTTAGTGGTGGTGGCAGCATTGGTGGGGGCCACCAGTTTTCTATCAAGCAGTTAGTTAACTTAGGTCTAAAATGTGGTGTGTGGTGTGTGTGTGGAACGGGAAATAGGCGCATTCATCATCGCATGTTGGACAGGGCAGCGCTGACATAAGAATTGCAATCTACTACCTAAAGCGGATAGTCGTCATGCAAGCAATAGCATCTTGCATGCAAGGATCCTACCATCTTATAAATATAGTGGGGTGCTCCCATCCCCGCGATTGCGTAGGATTTCCCAGTTCCACTTGTGCTGAAGCAGTTTATAAAACTCGAGCCCGAGCCACTACCCGCTTTTTCCCTCCTACACACCTTTTATCTAAAAAATGCACCGCACGTACTCGCTCAGAGCCACTCGTGCTCCTACGGCCCAGGATCTCCAGACCCCGCCGCCGCCGTTGTCGTCTACCAAGACGGGCCGTTTCTTCGGCCACGGCTCCGTGTCTCACCACCTGCGTCGCACCACCGCTGGCTCATTCGGTCCCGAGCTTGCCCGCCGCCTTGCTGTTCTTGTCAAGATGGAGAAGAACGTCATGCGTTCCATTGAGCTTGTTGCCAACGAGCGCAAGGAGGTCGCCAAGCAGTTGTCGTACTGGGGCGAGGAGAGCGACGACGATGATGTCAGCGATGTCACTGATAAGCTCGGTGTATTGTTGTTCGAGATTGGTTTCCTTGAGGATGCCTTCATTGACAAGTACGACCAGTACCGTGTGACTCTTAAGTCTATTCGCAATATCGAGGCCTCCGTGCAGCCTTCCCGCGACCGCAAGCAGAAGATCACCGACCAGATTGCTCACCTTAAGTACAAGGAGCCTAACTCGCAGAAGATTGTTGTGCTCGAGCAGGAGCTCGTGCGTGCTGAGGCCGAGTCTCTTGTTGCTGAGGCTCAGCTCAGCAACATCACCCGTGAGAAGCTCAAGGCTGCTTTCAACTACCAGTTCGACTCCATGCGTGAGCACTGCGAGAAGGTTGCCTTGATTGCCGGATACGGTAAGGCTCTTCTCGAGCTTCTTGACGACACCCCCGTCACTCCTGGTGACGTGCGCCCCGCCTACGACGGTTACGATGCCTCCAAGCAGATTCTCCACGACTGCGAGACTGCTCTCCGCGAGTGGACCATTGACCAGGCCACCGTTAAGCCCACTCTTTCCATCCGCCGTAGCGACCCCGGCTACGTTGACGACCACGGTGAGTGGGACGAGACTAAGGAGTCTGACACCCACGCTACCGACAAGGTCGAGGCCTAAGTTTCCCCCCTCTCGCCCCCCAACCTCCCCCCCTCGTGTGGCCAATGTTGCCAAACATGATGTATCGAAATCCAAATCTAATACTGTCTCTAGACACCTTGTAGTGTAGTACCTCTAAACTTTTTTGCTAGACTCTTGGTTCACGATCTTTTGTGGAGTTATCGCCGAAACGATAACGATAAAAAAATAAAGACTTTTAAAATAGACGCACGAAGCTTTTATCTTTCCACCGAGAACAAGTTAAACAAAGCTAAACAAAGCTAAATCACCGTGATAAACCAAATCAAATTGATGCAAGCACTAACGCATGGTCTGGATCAAATATCCAAATACAAGCCCGGCCAAACTAAATACAGGCTCCACCATACAACTAAACCAACGATCAAAATATCTACGTACACCACCTAAATCAACAAACAACTCCAAATCAAGCCACCCCATATCTGACACTCCAGGGCCCCCCCCCCCGAAACCTCCTCCCACCAATCCGTCCTGATGTTTTGCGTCATGACGCACTTACCCTTTTGGGCCATTTTTGATGGAAAATCAGGGCATGGGTCCCGGTCTAAATGCTTAAGGCAGCAGTGAGGTAGTCCTAATTACGCGCAACGCGCCTCGTTGTCAACTTCCAGTGCCAAGCTATTTAACTAATATCTTTGAGCCAGCGTCTATTTGAACCAACAAACGGGCTGGCTATTTCAGCCGTGTTGCGTAGATGTTGTTGACCAGGCAACGCCAAGGTCCCGCGCGTGCGCTATTATAATTTGATCTAGGAACAACCGCGACCACAAAAATGAGCATTTAGCCCCTGGGAAACGCGTTCCTAAATCGAGCATATCCCCCCTGCTACCCTATCTTCGCATACACTTTTTTATCATGTCTCATGCGCCCTGTTGCTGCACAACCCGGGACCACAGGCACGCGGGGGGTCCTGGTGACCTAAACCATGGCTATGCCTCGATCTAGATGGACACGGGTTGGGGGTGTGTGCTTATGTCACTGCAGGCAGGAGGGTCACGAGTTTGTGCGCTCCGGCGGGTCTTTAGTAGAGTCCGGCAACTACTGTAGTAAACATCTATTATTTTGTGTGGTTCTTCTTTTCTTTGTTACCTAACTTTTTAGTTGTGTTGTGCTGTTTGATTGTGTTGTCCTGCTTGTTGTTGTTGTGCTCTTCCGTTAGTGTTTGATGTCGTGTCGTCTTGTGTCAGGGTAAGGACCAGATCACGATTAACAGTCAGTTGTATACTCTCAACGGTCTCGCCGACGTTGTAACTACAAAGTGAAATCATTAAATATTGTTTAGAGAACAAACTAATTGCTTAGTCTGGCTCTCTTTGTCGACGGCTCGGCGTCCTCTTCAGGTTCTTCTTCAGGTTCCTCTTCAGGTGAGTCTGCCGCGTCCGCATTGGCACCAGCTTGGTTCACACGGAACACGTCCAAAATTCGTCGGTAGTCCTCAACAACCGTCTCGTATGCCTGGTTAAGCAGTTCACGCTGCGTTGCAGGGTCGAGCTCGGCAAGTCCTTCGTAGTTCTTTTCAAATAGTCGCGACTTGATCAATTGCTTAAGCTCACGAGGTTCCTTGGGGTACTTGGCCAAGAGTGCCATTTCTGCACATCGTTGTACCTGTCGTGGCACCAGCTTAAGCTTAGGAGCAAGTGCTAGCACCTCCTTTTGCGTGATGGGCAGATCCAACTCCTGCCAGCTCGGCACTTCTTCAAGACGTTCAATATCACATCGGTCGCGAAGGTCGTCAAATGCTTCATTAGGGTCTTCGACCGCAATTTGCCGTACCCGCGGATCAGCAATGAAATTGGAGATAAGTGCATCATACAATCGCTTGCCCACGCCCTGGTGCTGGAACGGTGGCAGAATCACAAACTGAGAAATACGTTTGCGCACAGGACGCACGTCCGCCGGGGTCGCGTCAAACGCAGGCCCATTTTCATACCAAAAGTAAGGATACACAGTAGCAAACCCGACAAATTTGTCTTCCCTGTACACCAAATAAAGCTCCCACGCGTCATCCTCTTCGTCAATGTAGGACCCGCCTTCAATGAACAACAACACAAAAATCCGGAATCGCTCGAGCAGTGTACGCGCCTCGCCAACAGTCGCCTTGTATACACTAAAATTGTTGCCAAGATCAGCAAACTTGACGCCAGGAATTGCCTGTTCCGCTTGCTCTGCTTGTGCGGCCTGCCACTTTGCTCTCTCAGTAAAAGTGTCCGCGCTCGTGAACTCGAGAAGCGTTTTTAATGGATCCTTCGCGTCTGCGCTCGGCGTTTCACCCTCATGCTCAAAGGTGGCAACTGCTTGTAAAGTTTTAGGGTCAAACTCGAGCACAATCTCTGGATTGTCGTAGCCATATATGAGTTCCTGCTCGCCATAAATTGGATACGTGAACACAGGATGGAACTCGGCATCGCCTAGTCGAATAGTCAGGGCGTCATTCGAGCTCACCACCCGCTCATCCTCAGGCTCGGCCATTCTAGGGACGCGTATAAATTAGTTTCAATTTCGGTTAAAACGCGTCTCGCCTTCACCGTCTTCTTTCCAGTTCCGCTTACTGTACTAATTTAATTTCTCACGTGATCCAAGGTTTGCTCTTTCCCTCTTGCACGTACAATGCTCGGCAACAAAAAGTTCGTTTCTGAAGCTGAGAAACAGCGCAGAGCCAAGTCTTTTGTGGGCAGATACTCACGGCTCGTCAAGTCCAATTCGCTCCTTTGGTTCGGCGTGCCCGTGTTTGGGTCTATGCTCGTAGGTACCTACCTAATGTCTCAATTTGCCAGCGTCCGTTATGAGCAACACGACAGACATTCACAAGAAGTAGACCAAAAAGAAGCCTTCAAAGATACAAAGCAGCGTAAAGTTGATCTCAAAGACGAGTATTACCGACTACAACAACTGGACCTCGACAATTGGGAAAACAAGCGTGTCAAACGCTTGCCCGGCGAGTCCGAAAACAAATGGTAACCTTTTTATTTTCAATTGTCAAAAGTACTGTACATAGCCATCTAGATATTTATTATTGCGTTTCTTCTTGCATTTCCAACAATGCCGAGCCTACGCGTCTGTACTAGTGACAGCATAGTGTCCAATCAGCTTGAGCGTGCCGTCGACGTATTGCGCCACGACTTTACGACGCTGCTTCTCCTGAAGCCGCGACATGGGTATTCCGCCCTTGGCCACGAACGATACAATGTTCACTCCGAACTGGTGCTTCTGGAGCACTTCAGTGGCGATCACGGCCGACAAACTAGACAGCAGCTTACGGTCGGCAGTTGTCTCAACAATAATGCACGAAAGCTTACCTGCGGATACAGCGATCACTTCCACGAACGAATTGTGGGCATCAAGAACTGTTTTTTCCACGTCTTGAGCGAAATGCTGCAAGCCGTTGACCTCAAAAGTATTGCGCAGGTGCCCAATCACAAACAGCACTTGCATCTCCAGCTCTTGGCCCTTGGTAACAGAATGCAAGAATCCAAGGTCGCCCGTTCGCATGTACTTGATGTTCGGGTCACCATCGACAATAACGCCTTCTTGGGTCATGCCAGAAGCCTGGTTGCCATCAGACACTACCCAGATCTCGCCGTACTCGCCGGTGCGGCACAGCCGCTTGGTCTCGGGGTTCACGATTGCAACCTGTGTGTTGATGGGAACCATTCCCGAGTCTTGGAGGTGCAGCGCATCGGGGCAATTCGTCGGGTTAACGATACTCACGCGTCCCTGTCGCAAAGCAATCGGGTCGAGCCAGATGTCAATACTTTCTACAAGCATGTAGCTTCGCGTCGTCACCATGGGGTTGCCGGTGGTACCGTATGCAAGATTGACGGCTACAGTCTCGAGCCCGACGTCAGCAAATACAAGACGCATCTGTCCCGAAATTTCAGGATCAGCGCGGCCCTGCGAAGGCACAACAATATTTTGCACTTCGCTGAGATCAAACCCTTTAGGCTTTTGAAGCACCCGGCAGGCATGGTGCAACATCTGTTGCGTTGCATAGCCGTCCTTGACTTTGTATCGGCTCATGGTCACGAAATACACGGCAGGGTTGTTGGCATAGTCGACAGGACTCACGAGAATCGTCGATGCACCCATAAACACGCCAAGACAGCACGTATACAAGAACCCAAGACCAGACACTGAGCGTACACAACCAATGATAGGCTTCGTCGATGACATTTGACACGTTTCCTTTTGGATCTTACACATGCCGAGGATGGCGGAGTGGTTCAGATGTGATGCAACAAAATCGTGGTCAGAGTTGAAGTAAAGCCAAATCAATGCCGGGAAATTGGGCTGTAGCGCCTTCTGAGGCAGCTGCTTGTTGCGCACTGTCGTCAAAGTCGCGCTCGAGTTGTTCACCTTGACCTTAGCGGTGTTATGCAGCTTCGGCAGTGTAACTTTACGCTGCTTAAGTTGGTGAGTGAGCTGCTTTTCTTCCATCATGGCATAAGTCTCAAAGTTGCCAAGCAAAAACGTAACCTTGAACTGGCGAATTATGCGCACGAGCGCATTAATATCTTCGGTCGCGCGGTCAAGATTAACAGGACTGAGCGGGATCACAGTGATACCCAGCAAGAAGCACGCAAGCACGGCCACCACATAGTCCTGACTATGAGTGTACATGCAGAGAGCGACATCACCTTGCTTCGCTTTAAGATGCGTGATCAGGTAGCTGGCGACCGCGGCAATGCGTTTGTCAAGCTGCTTCCAGCTCGTTTCTACTTTGCCCTCTACAGTAAGATAAGCCAATTCGTCGGGTTGTCGCGTCAAGCGCCATTGCAGAATATGTACAATCGACTCAAACTTGTCGAGAGCTCTGCTCATACGGTCGTCAACTACATCTGTGCGCATGTCGACGCCGGAATATTGCTGCTCTCCCTGGAGTAGCGACTCGGTTCTTATTTGGCTAGTTGCTGGCGACCAGATGCCTCCGCGGCAGTCTTCACTCACGGGTAGTGATGGCGTTAGAATACGCATATTATACTTGATGTGAGCTGCCTGGAGCGATCCTCGGCAGAACTGGCGACGCGTAGCAGGCTTGGCGATATCTGGACGTCCAGAGCGCAGGGTACGCGGGGCAGCATTGGGCCAAGTAAGCACAACAGCAAACACACGGAACTTGTGCACGGCCTCGAGGACGCCAAGAACCTGCGTAGCCATTTCCTCCAGGTAAGCCATTTCCTTGTCGGCGTTCTGCGTCGTTGGTGGCACAGCGCCGGGTTTTCGCGCCATGGGCGTCTCAATGAGCACAACAGACAACGGGAAGGTATCGACAGGATTGGGGATCTGGAATACACAACCATCGAAGATCTGAGGGATGCTGCGTACAATGGTCTCCATGAGATGAGGCGAGTAAAAGTAGGTGCGCTGGTCATCTCCGCTATCAGATATTTGCAAGATGCGATCGGAGAGTGAGCCCAGGACAAACACTTTACCCTTTATGATGAATCCAAGTAGACCAGAACGCAAAAACTCCATGGATAATGGACCCTCAGTGTCGAAGCAGTGAGCATGGAATGTGGTCTCGGTGTCTTGAGCATGAGCCCAGAATCCACCGGACAAGGATGGTGAATCGATCCAAATCTCGCCCACCATCATCTCGGCAGCCAAGATGTGGGTGTCGGGGTCTACGATAGCAACAGTCGCATCAGGAATTGGGCACCCGAACGTGCCTACGGGCATTCCGGCTGTATCAGCCACGAGTTCCACTTCGTTGTGTGCGAGTGCCGCCCGTGAAATGTGAACCACCTCATCAAGGGGATCGCCCTGCTCGCCGCTGAGGCTATCGCGCATGGCAATGATCATACCGCCGTGCTCCATAAGTGTGAGCATAGGCGCGACTACTTGTCGTGCTCGCTGGTTTCCTAGAGGAGTGAGCCAGCGATCGGCCAAAATTGTCTGGAATTCAGGATCAGCCGTCACAGCATCAATAAGGACCCAGCGGATGCGGCTCAAATCGACAGCATGCTTCTTGGAGAACTGCCGCGTGGCTGCTGGTTGACTTTGGTAGTTATAGCATACACCCTTGAGCGCAGGATAATCGCTGAGCAGAACCGTGGCGCGGTGCTTGGACAGAACATGGGCGTAGAGTCCGGGGGTGGTCATGGCCTGGTGGTTAAGAATAAAACAGCAGTTACCTGAATAGACCGTGAGCAGCACACCAACAATGAGGCCGGTAGAACGGCGAATGTCTAAACTGCACAGTACGCGGTCGCTAGAGCTTTCGCGTGGACTCGCTCTACGGCTTTGGAGAATGGCAGTAAGGCACATCATCTCGTGGAGAATAGTTCTATGGGACATGACGACGCCGCGAAGCTCACCAGCTGCACTGCGAACGAACTCGATATAGGCAAGGTCAGGAACCTGTAAAACTGGGGGGCCCTGGCCCTTTTTAGGCGCGGTGTATGATCCCCATTCACTGGTTTTCCACCATCGTAGCTCTGAGGGCAACGCTGCAAGCCAATTTTGATGTTGCTTTTGTAGCACTTTGAGCAGCGAGTCAGACGTGAGGACCAAATTGGATTGTACAGCCTGGAGAACGTGCGGCAGAACCGTCAGTGCTTCATCCTGGGACACAGGCACGGCGACCATGCCAGCCAAGAAGCAGCCCATGAGCGATGTCACGAACTCTATAGGCTCAGATTGACCGTAAACAAGTAATACCCGATCTCCGCGGAACATTCCGGATTGCTCACGGAGCATTTGGCTGACCTTTTCAGCTCGCGACGCGAGCTTAGCCCAAGTAATGGAAGGCGCTTCCTTGCCTGAATCGCGACCCTTGGAATCAAGAGCCTGGAAAGCGAGGATATCACCATTAGTACGACCACGATGCCGCAAAATTGAGGGCAGGTTATCGAAGCTGTCTAGCTTGTACTTCACATTGAGAGGATCGGTCTGGGCTGTCTCGGGGATACCACGAGCCATCAGGGGTACTGATAGGGGCCTTCCACCGGCCACAAGCTCCGTTGGCATATAAACGCCGGGTCCTCCCACTGATGCCCCAGCGCCCGCCGGAGGAGCAGGGGGCTGTTCCCAAGACAATATGCTCTCGAAACCAGATTGTCGCCGCACATGCATACTGAGGCTCGCGCTTCTTTCACTCTTTGCATAGCTGCTACCTTCATAGTGTTCTGATCCAGAAGCTCCGGCAGCTCCTACGATACTGGGCGCGCTCTGAGAGCTTGCAGCCTGCGTCAAAATCTGCTCACGGTGCTTCCGGTAGCCTTTCTCGGTGATGTCACCCTCCTCGAGCTCCTCGCGCAGGACCAACAGTCTCGCAACGAGCTCCGAGGGCAGTCCATCTGGAATGCTAAGGTCGACACTCATCTACAGAATGGCAATTGTGCGTTGGGCAACGCAACTTCGCCGTTACTCCAGAGTCTCTCGGGTTGAAGTGTGATGATAGCTCGGAGGGGGGTAGTCAGCATACGAAATGGCATGGCCTTGTCGCAGCCCACCAGTTTGAAACTTAACTTTGCATGATTTCAACGGGTTTTATCAATATAAAACTTAAATAGTTTCTGAATTATTTGCCAAAAAAAACTTAGATTGGGCCAGGATTGATGAGAAACACATTGCTGGACCTACTGAACCCCCTAGGTAGCACATTTCTAGATAGTACGTAAAGAGATGTCGTTATTGTACATAGGAGAGACACTTAACTTAACGCCGAGCCCGTCGTCGTGGTCTCGCTATAGGTCGGTTTGCTGGGTTTGCTGGTAGCTGGCCGAACGCGAGGTTAGGAGTCGTGTTGAAGGTATCAGGAGCTAAAGCCGGAAGAGCAGGCAAACTCGGCGTGGTAGGACGCGACGCAAAGGCTGAATTGGAGCCAAATGCCGGAAGAGTATTTGCACCAGCATCACCAAAAGGCGTAGAGTCGCGCGAGGCGCCACCAAATGCCGGAGCCGCGTTGCTGTTGAACGAAAAGCCCCCGCCGTTCGAGCCAAATGCCGGGGCTGGGGCAGCGCTAGGTGCCGCTGCATTCGTACCAGCATTCGATCCGAATGTGAATCCTGTCGATGCGGGCGCAGGGGTTGGTGCATTAGATCCAAAAGAGAAGCCACTGCCTGGTGCAGGGCTTTGTGCAGGGGCTGACGCCGCCGGGTTGGCTGCTGAAGCAGGGGCAGTGTTAGATCCGAAAGAGAACGCTGGCTTGGGAGCGGTGCTAGCCGCACTGTTGCTGTTGCTGCCGAAACCGAACGCTGGCTTGGGTGCATCGGAGCCAGTGGCATTAGAGCCAGCTGTATTTGCGCCGAACGAGAATCCTGTACTAGTTGTAGCAGGCGCAGCCGGTTTATTAGCATCAAAACTGAACGCAGGTTTCTCCACACCAGGCGTACTCGCGGCTGGAGTTGCCGACGCTGATGTCGAGCCTGTCGTAGCTGCTGCAGAGTCGCCAGAGGCAGCCTTGGCTCCAAAGCTGAAGGCTGAAGGCTGAGAGTTCGAGCCAAAACTGAGAGCAGGCTTATCCGCCGGTTTGGCACCGAATAGAGGCTTATCACTCGGAACGGCTGCTTGAGCAGGTGCAGCGTTGCCTATAGCAGGTGTCGACGCTGGAGCGGGAGTAGTTGCCGATCCAAACTGGAATGGTGCGCCTTTATCGCTACTAGCAGGCTTCGAACCAAAGCTGAATGCGGGCTTAGACTCTTTAGAACCATTGCTAGTGGTACCGTTTCCATTGGTGGTCGGCTGGGCAGATGTATCGGGGGCAGCAGGTGTTGATGCGGTTGAGCCAAAGGTAAATGGCTTTGACGCCGGCGCTGCTGCTGCTGGCGCCGCTGCTTCGGGTGCTGCTGGCTTTGCATCTCCAGAGAGAGAGAACGATAGCTTGGCTGGTGCACCCTCTGCCGGCTTTGAGCCAAACTCAAATGCGGGTTTCTTCGGCTGCGACTCTGTAGCCTCTGTCGGTTTTGATCCTTCAGAGGTTGAATCGGTAGCAGCGGGCTTAGCGCCGAAGCTGAATGCCGGCTTCTTTGGTTCAGCACTACCTTCTGCAGGCTTCGACGCAAAACTGAACGAAGGCTTGCTTGGCTCGCTTGTAGCGGGCTTAGCATTGAAGCTGAAGGCAGGTTTCTTCGGCTCAGACTCAGTCGTGGTCTCTGCTGGCTTGGCACCAAAGTTGAATGCAGGCTTCTCTACAGACGGCGTTTGTGACGCGGGCTGAGCAAAACTGAACCCTGTACGCTTGGCGGCAGGCTCATCAGCTTTGTCTCCTGAGGTCTTTGGCGCAGCAGACGTGGAGAGTGAGAAGTTGAAGGCGCTACCATTGGACTCTGGCTTGTTCAATGTTCCCAAAGACAAGCTGGGCGCTGGTTTCGGCAGAGTGAGACCGCTATTAGTGGGCTTAGGCTCCTGGGTCTCTGCAGCCGGTTGTGTCGTGGACTTTGTGGATGAATCAAACGAGAACGTTGGCTTTTCCTTATCAGAAGTGACGGCCAATGCAGTCTGGCGTGAAGAGAACGATGCGGACCGCTGCGGGCTGAGCCGAGCGGTCTTCTCGTTGTCCTCCGCCGGCCGTCGAGTAAGAGATGGGGGCGCGGGCAGAGCTGCTGGTTTGATAGGCTCAGGCTCATCATCGCTGAGGTCGAAGTTTGCCGTAATGTAGCCAGGGTGCTCTTTGCGTGACTCTGGGAGCTTGGAAAGATCAACTACAGGCGCCGTCACGAGCTCGATGCGGTGGCCATGGTCACGAACAGGATCCGGAGGAGGCAGCAGGCCAGCCCGCTGGCTACGTATCCGTCCCCACGACATGCTATTATAGCGGCCCGCCGTAGTGGCCATGGTTGAGACTGTGGAGGCAATGCTCGAAGCGCGACTGCTGGGGACGAAATCAGGTTCCCTACGGCGAATCTTGCGAGGCTGAAGCTGTGCTGGGGGTTGTGCCTCGCGCTTGGCGATTTCACGGCCCTGAGTACTGTCTTCATCCTGCTGAAGCAGTGCTTGTCTGTAGGCAGAGATCACCACATTTGCCGGAAGCGCACTTCGAGGAATGTTGTTAGGAATGATACTAACATCGAATCTCCGTGGAGCTCCACTCTGCGAGCGCCACTGAAGCCCGTCGTTCTTTTTAATGAGCGTGTTATGGGTGTTTGGCCGAGAACCAGGAGGAGCCTGGATTGCGCTGAGCCGCGTGTCGTCTATGGTATCGTCGCACTCCTCATCATCACTGAACTCCTCTTGTCCAAGCGGTGGAACACTCAAAACTAGCCGTGGCCGTTGCTTAGGTTCAGACTGTTTTGATTTAGATGCCTGATCTTGGGGCTCTGGCGCCCACAATGAGCCCAAAGCCGACTTGAGGCGGCCTGCTAGAGACGCGATTCCGCGAGCACGGGGAGCCTCGGCTTTATTCAATGGTTCTGCCGCTGTCTGTGGTGGTTGTCTACGAGACGAAGCAGGACCGCCATGCCCAGTGTGTTTTGACGGGTCAACGCGGTCGTACGGCGTCCGGCCAAGTCGGTTCCGATGCTGCGCAGCATGGGCACGGTCAGGACCAGAAGCACCAAGAGCAGGGGCCATACTTGAAGAGCAGCCCTGTGCGATGGGCCTGGTACAATGGGCCCTGGTGCCAGAAGGAAGGTGGTGAAGCTCGAAAGCTGAGTGAGGATGAAAATAAATACAACAAGGATATTTCGTAATGTCCGTGATTCCCAGTGGATGAAAGCGAGCAATCGATAGAACTTCAGAGAAACCTGAGCTTGCTTTAGAAATTTTTTGGCTAAAGACTTTTTCTAATATCTACAGTACTGGAACCCTATTTGTCTTTAATTTTGTTGTGGTTTCATTGCAGAACCAATTGCGTCGAAAGAACGAAAAGAAAAAAAACAAGGTTGCCACGTGACCATTCCCACCCATATGCAATTTGCATTTGCATAACGCGAGTGAAATTTATCACTGTTATTGTTAAAAATGGTGAGCTTCTCGTGTGAGGTGTGCAATGAGTCTATGCCCAAGAAGAAATTGATGGGTCACTATGGCCGGTGTCCTCAGGCTGTATTCACTTGCATTGACTGTGGTAAGACCTTCCAGGGCACATCGTTCCAGCAGCACACTCAGTGTGTGACTGAGGCCGAGAAGTATGGCCATAATAAGGGCGTTTCGAAGCGTCAAACTCCTGCAAGCAAACCGCAGGCTACGCCTGTTGCCAAGCCCGAGGACTCTTCTAAAGAGACTCCTAAGAAGGACAGTGCCAAGAAAGAATCAACTCAAGAAAAGAAAGAGACAAAACCAAAGACCGAGTCCAAGAAGGTCAGCATTAAAATTGAGAAGAAGCAGTCGCTCAAGAAACTGCTCAAGAACCTCCGTAAGGAGCACAAGCTTTCCAAGGACGACATTCTTGCCCAGCTTGCCGTGCTTCCTGACGGCCAGCTTGAATTGGAGCTTTAATAGATTAAACTAACACAAAATATTTGGAATACGAGTATATATTGAATCTGGTGTTTGTTGAAGCACCAAAAAATTCACCTACCAATATAATCTGGTGCAACCTGAGTAAGGCACAAGCACAACTCGAACATGAGCAGACAAGAAGTGTTGGGCTCGTTCAGGAGTCTTATTAGAGCAAGCAGGCTCGCTTTCCGGGGCGATGAGCATGCCTTGGCGTCTGCACGACTCCGAATCAGGAGCGAGTACGTGTCTGCGCCCGCGACCACCGAAGAAAACTTGCAGATGGCAAGAGACGTTGCGCATCTGCTGCGATCGAACGTTGTACAGGGAACCCGCACCGACCAATCCAAAGACAAACCTGTATTCCGCCTCGGACTCCACAAAGAGTCTGAACTTGGAGATAACGACTCACGAATCCGGTTCGACGGCAGAGAAGTCGAGCCTGAGAAAGAGTTCGATGCTGGCACTCTGACTGGAGCCAAGGCGCGGTGCACGCCACCCAAAACAAAGTAAAAAGGGGGAAAAAATTGTACAGTTCTAGTTAATTTTATTAAACAAAATCCAAAAAATCGTCATTAGGGGGTTAATTCGTGGTCTCGTGTCAGTGTTTCAAAAGCAAAATTTCCGATCAGGGGAATTGATGGAAGAACTGACGAGCACGAGCCTCGTTACGTTGCAAATGTTTTCCACCTTTCATATACATGGAGGCGGCAGCTGTGCTTGCGTCTCTGCTTCCCAGGGCGGCGGCGAGCTCGAATGCTCGCAGGGCAAACCGCTCGTCGGCAGCCCCGTGGTTGCGCGACAAGCCCATATTAACCAGGCCATCGGCAACAGGCGCGGCCATTTCGGCTGGGATCGCTGATTGCAAGTCGGACGCACTCAACGCATAGATACAGGCCACGTCCGGCGCGGCTGTATCAGGTGTAGGCTTTGCCCAACCTTCGTGTAGAGCTATTTCAACCAAGAGTCGCGACACTGGCTGGCCTGCTAAAGCTGCTCTCACCCAGTGCTGGAACGCAATTGGAATGCTACCGTTGACGTAGGCAGTGATACCAGCGCGAAGATGTTCTGCTGGCGGTAGGTGGGCCACCACTGGCATTGGCATCTCACCACTATCAGAATAGTGGGTTGGTCCAGGAATGTTGCCTTGTACTGGGACGGCATGGTACCGCGGGGTACGAGAGTCCCACGACTGGGAGTTGTGCTGGTGTCCTCGTGGCGGCGAGCGGATATCGGGGTCAACGACAGCATGCAGCTCGTACTGTGGCCGTCTTGGGGAATTGCCCTCGAAATCAAACGACGGCACTGGCGACTTCAATTCATCGGGGGAGGCAAGATTAGGTGGTGGTGGTGCACTATTTAATGCAGGGGGTGGCATTGTTGTAGAGGTCGACGGCTCAGCGGCAGCCGGCGGGTAAATTGTTGGTGAAGTTGGTCGCGACCGGCCCTGGCGGGCAAACTCTGGAGACACGTAGTGGACAGGCCGTTGGTCAGAAAGTAGTGCAGTTGCATCCCACGACTGTGAGAACGTGTGGCCACGACGAATGGGCGGACGAGCGTGGTCGGCGTCCTCTTCCTCGAGTTTATCGACGAGCCGTTTTCGGCTTGATTTGGGTCTAAGCTCGCGATTTTTGGATTTCTCGAGGCCCCAATCGAAACCATCGTCTTCTTGATGGGTAGTTGCCGACGACGCGTAATAAATATCCGGGGCACTACCTCTGGCCGTGCTCTGCATTGTTGAGTTTGATGAGGACGACCAGCGTCTCACATGGAACCCTGGCGACATTGTGCCAGCAGCCGCCGTCAGGGACGGTACGGGGAAGTTTGCGTGAGCCGCGGACGAGGGACTGCCAGTGTAATTGGGGGTGTGTACGAGGGTAGGCCCCGCGAGCCAGGCTGGGTTTCTGTCGTAGGGCCCGCCGCGGCTACGAGGGCTGTGAGCATTATCCGAGCCAGGGCTCGACGGTTTATATGGAGTGGCCGTATGTGATTGCACGTCACGAACATTGAGGCCACTGGATTCTAATATGGGTGCGGGCGTACCCTCGAGAGAGCTGGGACGACGCGGACGCGCCGGGCTTCTTGGGCTTCGTTGCGGACTGCGATGCAAACTCCGAGGACTTCGGCTAGGACTGTGGGCTGGGCTACTACAGTTACTGCTAAAGTCTGTAGTATGCGCCGGGGATGCGGGCATATCTGGGGAGAAGGGAAACGCGTCCAAAATACATGAGGAGCCGCGATTTGACGATACGGTCGAATTTACCGAGAGCCTTGAGCCCACGAGCACGTCCAGCGGCGAGATCTCATTGATATTATCCGGTGGCCGCGATGGCATTATTTGACGGGGGGTAAAAGGGGCTAAAGCCGTTACCGTGGTGTAGCTGACCAGGCGATGATGTGTTGTTGTTTTTGGTATGTTGTTTGTTTTTTTGTTGTTATGTTGACTTATTTGGTTAGCGATATGCAGAGCGACGAGTTGCTGAAGATAATTTGTGGTTGTTGTAGTAAGAGAGCTTGGTCATCGTTACTACGAGACTTACTTTCAGTAGTTGGTTTACTTTAACTTAGTTACAGATGGGAGGAACTTTTTAGTTGTCTGAATTTTAGTTAGTTATTTAACTAGCTTTTAGTCACTTCAACATTTTTGAACATCTTTTAAAGAGAACAACTAACCTAATGAGCACGTGGTTCACTTCAACATTCAGGCACCACCACCAACTAATTAGAAGAAAAAATAAAATAACTAGATGATATGGTGAATGTTTTTTTCTAGCAAAAATGTTTTCGAAAAAGAATAAGTGACTAGGCAAAAGCTCACCAAAGCGCTGAACAAACCTAATAGACACCCAAAAAACGTCGACGAACGCTGGCCGAGACATAGACGCAAAATTACGTCAAGTTGCATCGCTGGCAGGCTTGGCAGTTTTTATCGTTTTTGGATCCTATGCAAATTAGCTCGGGATTTTGGCCCGATGGCCCGTTGCCGGGCCATGTGACGCACACAAATGTATAATGTATGAACGACGTGTATGAGCTATGCACATTTCAGGGCGGGACTAGGGTGTGAAACAGGCTGCTGGGCTGGGCAGGATGGCCTGGATGCCGTGCACACCTGCACAAGATTTGGGTAGTGTAGATGCGAGATAAGCACCTTTAGTGCGTTGCTGGGAGATCAACCAAACTAGTAAAGATTTTGTAGGTGATTATGGTGATGCCGTGTCTATGGCTGGGTTCTATGCTGCTGGGTTGTGTGGTGTGCTGGGACCAGTTGTAGTGCTAAACTAGAGATCTCGAGATATCTCGAGATATTCCCCAGATTGGTTGTTACTTGCATCCCCCACATTTTAATTTGGCCCATTTGGCCCAATATAGTCGCGCACGTCCCAATAAGCAAGAGACATTCAAACTCATCCAAAGGGGGCAAGCTCCAGGGGTTATGGACCTAGCCCATGCATATGACTTGCAGAACAAAGGAAAACGAGCATAGGCACTGGAATGTAGAGCTGGGGTAGGAATACGAGCGGCTTTTACACAAGTATAGTTCTCCGCGAGGGGCTATATCTGGCCTAAACCTGTCATCGAAAGCGAATGCGAGGGAACACGTCAGAGCCAAGCGTTCCTGAGATGTGACATTTTCCATGCTGGGCGTGGGCGACCGCTTAAAATTTGTAGTGATTAGATCGAACAAACAATTTGTCTTCTAACTATTGTAAATGTAGTAGTAATTAAAGTATAGTACTATATAGTACGGCTGCTACGCTAAGGCACTAAATTCAGGAACTAAATTAGGAACAAGGCAACCAGAACCAGAACCAGAACCAGAACCAGAATCAGAACCAAATAGCCTGGATAATC
The DNA here is from genome assembly GCA_030572965.1 of Wickerhamiella kurtzmanii. Taxonomy (NCBI): domain Eukaryota; kingdom Fungi; phylum Ascomycota; class Dipodascomycetes; order Dipodascales; family Trichomonascaceae; genus Wickerhamiella; species Wickerhamiella kurtzmanii. Next base: position 70,524 of record JAJMCK010000023.1, on the reverse strand, counting down.
AGCTTGATAATTAATTGCGATTGCGATTGCGCCCTGGGTAAAGACTAGCCACGTCCATGTGTGCATAAAGAAACACATTACACGTCATGACGACAGCTCAGATCGGGGCTCACAGCATACACCCTTGTTCTAATGTCAGGTGTGCATGACTCTTGGTTGGCCCACAGCCGGGCGGGTCCCCCACAAGAAAGCCTATTTGCGTCTATTTGCGCTTAGTTTTTGGATGTTTGTTGCTTGACCACACAACAAACCTGCAGACTACTAACCACACATACTTACCCGACACTAGGTGGTTATGCACCATCCCCGGAGCACGTGGAGGCAACCAAAAACCAGAACCAGAACCAGCACCAAAACTAGGTGGTGGTCAAGTCACGGCTCCCCGGATTCGGGCGGGATTGCCGGTCCGAGGGCAAATTGCGTTGTTAAGACGATCGGCACACGATCCTGTCTAGGGATGAGTTATCTCGTTTCCTTTGTTGGTCTTCAACCCTTGCCAAAGGGAGGGGGCCATACCAGGGGTCGACATGATGGATATAATCCACGTGGCTGCGAAAATTGGTGGTTGTTAAGAGCAAACACACACTTTTTATTTAGTGGAAGCACTGGTAGTCCAAATTATTCCCGGTAAATCTGAAACTAGCCACGTTTAACACCACCTAAAGTGGTGTTTGCTGAAAGGCTCTGTGACTGATGCTTAAGCGCACGAACCCGCATCGAGATCACGATAGTCCCCCCCCCCAAGCCGGGACCCTTGCATGCCGCAGGAGAGGGGCTAGGCAAACGGCCAGCGTGGCCTCTATTAAAGATGATATAGATTTCAGTTGAACCACATTAAAGAACCTTTTGGTGTGTTTCTAACAAATGAAAAAGCAGACAAGTATGGATGTGGGTGTGAGTGTGTGGGGTATCTAGGTATGTATGTAGATGTGTGTGCGCGCGATTGTGCCTGGAGGGGAAACGCGCGCGCCCTCTCTCTCGCGCGCGTATGCAAGTACGAATACTCATCCGCGCGTAAGTATGAAGTGTATGCATGTCCCTCCCGACGATCATCTCGGCTGACTCACCGGGAGACGATCTCAGCCAATGAGGACCAAAAATGTAATTGGTAACGGTGGTGCACTCCACGATCGGGACGCTGCTTGGCGTGCCTGGTACGCACGGACGCAGGCACCAGAATGTGAATTGCACATACTCCCAATCTAAGCGTTTTTAGCGAGTTATTCAGATTACCCCCGGGGCTAGGTTACTTGGGTCTATGTATATGCACCAGTAGATGGCGACCGATAAGCCGGGCGACGTTTGTCGTTGTTGGGTGCGTTGCCGCCTGTGCCTCCTGTGCCTCCTGTGCCTCCTGGATCACCCGCATGAATTGCGCAGGAGCCAACTGGAGCCAACTGGAGCCAGCCAAGTGAAGCCAGCCAAGGCTAGGCCAAGGCTAGGCAAGCACATTCGAGCACATCACATTGCGAGCGCACCGGTGTCCACTGCACATACTTCGATGTCGAAGCCGCCGAATTCGTAACCGTAAACGTGTCCTCTTTTGCATCGCTGTAGAACAAAATATTAGCTGTAGTTTTAGCTGTGCTTAAGTTGCCCACCACCAAAAAATGCGACCGCTCGTTAACAACAACTACAGCACCCCGACCGCTCGGTTCGCGCGGGCCGTCCCACACTTCAATATGCGGCCCCCTTTCCCTCTTTTCCCGTACCTGGTACGCAGCCCCATGACCTTCGTCTCCCCACCAAAAAAAATGCAAATGCAAACCCCTTACCGTTTTGTTTAATTCACGCACGGAGAATCCCCATGCCCGGCCTTTGAGCCTTGGTTACACTCTCTCGTCATCTGCTCCCAAAACTAGATGCGATGATGGTGAGGTAACCAAGCAGCCTCAACTATATGGTTGTTGTAAACCTCAACCCCGGGCCCTCCCTGAACTAGCCAACCCACCCCAGAGAACGATCTGCATCACATCCGTGCATAGCGCAACCACGCACATATTTAGGCGACCACTTGGGCGGCGTTAGAGCCAGGAGGTAAGTTTTAGTTTCTTATTGTTTTGGGTCCTTTAGGGTCCTTTTGGTTGTTTCCTTACAAGTTCTCGTTTGATCTTTTATTTGGTGCTTGTCTGACCACCGTTTTGATTTACTCTTCTTTTGGTCCTTGATTTTATTTTGGTCCTGGTCTTCTTTGCATTTATCCTGGTAATTTTGACCCTTGGTACTTCTCCCCATTCACTACAAAGAAAAAATGGACGTCTCGGACCATAAGGTGGACGGTCTTCATATTGCTGTGACTGCTCACAATGCCCACGGCCGTCCCGATACTACCATGGCCTTGCGCAACCGTCTTGGATTCCATGACGAGCTGCTGTGGAAGCGGTTTTGTGTGCGTAGACTGAACATCATCCATGCTCTCAATCTCAACACCCGTAAAGCTTCAGAGCAAGAAGCTCAAGTCCAAACTGTTGCGCAGCGATTATGCGCAGAGTATGGCTATCCGCAAAGCGCTATCCGTGACTTTGAGAAGCTCATGCGAGCGGGCATCCAGAGCGTGCGCCGCAATCAGAAACGCTCGCCAAGAAACCATAATCACCAAGTGCGGTTTGTATCACCCACAAACCCTTCACAAGCTCAGCAGCCAATGGTCCAACAGAGCCTTGTGCAAACTCTTCTCCAGCCGGCCTCAACTACCCCAAGCGCTCCGACGGTTCCAGGCCGTCATTTTGATCGTGCCGATACTGCCGCGGCTGCCTTGAGTTCCCTAGCTGCTATGTGCCCGCACACCCACCCTGAACTCTTAAATCTTGCCGGCGAGGGTTTTGTCAAGCTCGCCGTGGCTACTGCCGCTGCGACCGCTGCTGCCGCCGCCGGAGAGTCGGCTACCCAAGTGTTTGATGCACTTACTCGTGGCCCGCTTGGTGAATCTGTGGCACAACTCCTCCATGCTCCGGACGCTGCCGGTGTCTACACAATTTTGGGACAAGCTTCGCTCGCAAATCCAACTGCCTCGCTTCAGCATTTCACTACTATGCTTGCCCGCCTGCTCAATCTTCCCACTGTTAGCTTCGCTAGCACTGCCCCCAACTCAGGTCCCAGCATCAATGCCAATACCTCCAATGTGAGCCCTGGCATGTCCAACGCTTCCACCACTGGCATATATAGCAATGGCACAAATAATACCACGAGCTCCATTGGTGGCTCCATTGGTAGCTCCATTGGCGGCTCCATTGGCGGCCCCATGGCCAGTGCCGGAAGTCCTCATGGCGCCGCGAGTACCATCTCTAGTGGCACTTCAAACTCTATTAGTTCTGCAGATGCATCGGAGATTGCTTCTGCTCACGCCCAGCTTGGAAGGTTCCAGTCGAAGGATATGCCACCGCAAGAAAACGCAGCTGTCGGCATGATCCCAGGGTCCCAAGATCGCAGGGTTCTGCTCCGCTATCAGGATCGTACTCTAGAACTTACTTTCTCGCCGCTCAAAAGCTCTCCGCCTACTTTGGCAGAGATTATCGAGCACGGCCGGCAGACCTTCGCTATCCAGCCAGATACCATTGTACGCCTTCGGGATGTGACACGTGGCCACATTGTTGATAATAATAGTGATCTCATTGATGCATTCTGCCGCCCCGTGGTGGATTTGGAGCTGTTCCTTCCCCCGCCAATGCTTCCACGTGTACAAAGTTACTCTGGCTTTGGCAACAGCACAGGCCTTCCGCGCCCCGGATCGGCCTCTGATATCAAGCACCAGCCAAACACTCCAGTGCAGTCACACTCTCCGCCTATGTCTTTGGCTCAGTCTCAGTCTCAGTCTCAACAACAGGCTCAACAACAACCTCAGTCCCAGCCCCAAGCTCAGACACAGACTTTGCCCCAGCCACAACCACAACCCAATCAAAATCATGGCTTTGCACCGCTCGTGCCGATGATGCTTCCCCCTCTTTCATCTTTACCAGTCCTGCCGGTCCCTCAGACGTCTGCATTCCCTCCGCCTCAGCACCTCCAGCTTAATGGCTCTTCATTGTCGGCTCGCCCAAACTAGCACCACAGCTTTCATCGCGATAATCATGCATTCCTGGCCGCTCCTTGTTATTGTTTTCTTTATATATTGTAATATTGCTGCCATCTCGGCACTCTTAATAGATCTTTTACTTCCTTACTTTTTGGCTGCGGATAAAAGCGGGTACAATGCATGTCCCTCGGAGATCACATAGGAAAGCGTCGCAGCCGCGATGCCCTGGGGCCGCGCCTCTAGCATGTCCAGAATAGTATCCAGCAGGATCGACTTGCCAAAGTCGTTTTGTTCAAAGTTCACATTGGTAGCGTGGATATGGAGGTGATAGTACGACGGCTGGTAGTGGAAGTACAATTTGACTTGAGACTGCTCGAGTCCCCAGCGCTCAGCAATCACTCCACTAATTTTGGATTTGAGGTGCTTAAGGAGAGGAACGTGCTCTCCAGTCAGGTCACGAATCGACGCAATATCATTGCGCATCACAATCGACAACAAATTAAGTGACTCGGGAGTCTTGCGGTCCCATTTCTGGTTCGGCAGCATCACAAAGTCGTCATCACGGTACAGCACATCGTCGGCCTCGGCTCCCTCGTGAAGAATCGCGTGGATCCACGCAATCCGCTCTCCCCGCATGGTTTCAATATAAGGTTTGGTGATCGCCGTATACATCTCCGGCGTCTCAACAATCATCCGACGCGGCTTAGCCCGGTACTTGGCAATATGGGTCTCTGTAGCAGGGAAAATGACGTCGATTTTGGCACCAGGATGGTTCTTGGCGTCCTGCTCGACTGCTGCAAGGCCCCACGAGTAGATACCATTCTGTTCGAGGAGGTGGAAGTCAGTGACGGGCAGCTGAGGCGTGAGAGGCGGCAGAGCAGCTCTCACCACTGTCACTACAGCTGGCTCGCCACCAATATTACCCAAGAGAATAGTTTTATTGGTGGTAGCATCGCTACTGAGCACCTCCTCGGCCGTAAATTCAGACAATCGACTAGCCATTGAGTGTGTAAGCTTATTTACCACCACAGTCAAGATGTTGTTTTAGTTGGTATAATATTTTTTCCGATTGTGGGGGCTTTATTATATAGTTTTTTGGCTCTTTGATGTTCGATCAAGGCTTAGCTTTAGAAGATATAAAAACAAACCAAAAAAAAGCTGTCAATGGGTCTGATAAGAGTACTAGACAGAGAAAAAAAAACATGGTACTAAGAACGGCATCAACAAAGGCAGCGACAAAGCCAACAATATGGCGAGTACTACTGAAGAATTTAACAAATCGCAACTGATAAAGTCACAAAGTTTAAAGCTGGTTCAAGATCATGTCGCACGAGCCTAAGCTGGAGATCGAGGCACGGGATTTGGTAATCGTCTGCTTCCCCTGTAAATGGATGGCGACGCGTCGTGGGACGAGGACTTTGAGTTCGCGTCGGCAGACTCGGGCCTGAGTATCCCGCAGGCGCTGAGCGCTGTGTCGGGGCGAGTACAGGACGAAGGTGTTGCCGCTCGTAAGGTCGCCAAGGTCATTGGTGACCTTCGTAGCACCTTGCAAGAGGATGACGAGAGGCTGGCCTCACTTGACGAGCCCGAGGCAGTTGCAATCGTGCAACAAGCAGTTGCACTCGTTCATGCTTCAATTACAGAGGAAGATGATAGTTTTTATGGGAGTAAAGTGTGGCAGCGCTACAAACATAGCGATCTGGCCGTGGCCGCGACGACTTTTGAGCAGGTTCTCGAGTCCGCCGAGGCATGCCAGAGCAAGCTAACTTTTCTCATAAAGCCAAAACCATCATAAACGAGAAATAATAATTATAATTAATGTTTTGCTATTAGGTTGCCGATTCAGCAGCCGACTCCGCTGCCGATTCGCCCTGTTCATCACCCTGCTCAGCTGCAACATCTTCATCTTCAGACTCGGACTCTCCTGATCCGCCAGAATCGTCGTCACCACCGGGTTTGTTGGTTGTGTAGTCGCCGTCGTCGCTATCGTCGCCCGAACTTTCAGCGTCTTCTTCTTCTTGGGCTTGTGCATTGGCCTCCTCCAAAGCACTAGGCTGCGTACGTTGTCGCTTGGCCTTGCGCTCCTCGGCAAGACTTTGGTCGTCAAGTCCATGCTTGGAGATATACTTGCTGATTGCCTCGTAAAAGTCGTGAGAGATCATACCAAACTCGTGGCTCTGACCGTCCACGAGTTGTACCACCACGTTGAAGGTCAGTCGCGTGATCACGGTGAAACTAACGCTCTCAATCTCGGCCAAGCTCATGAGCACCAATGGCTTTTTGTAGCCAAAGAAAATAAAGTCTTGGAGCAAGTACAAAACTCCCTCGCGAGCGCCAACATAGGCCTTGACTGCTAGTGTTGACGCGTCGTCGTCGTATAGATATTTTGCATATGGCTTGAGCGCGGACACCACTGCCGATTTTATAGTTTGTGAGCCTTCAATGTCACAGAAATTACTGGCTGGCGCGTCGGGCAATGTGAACACAAGCCATGGCCCTTGGCCAGCAAGGTTTGTGAGAACCAAATTCCAGGTTGGCTTTGGTCGTTTGGGCACGGCAAGGCAAAGCACTACATTGAACACACTGGCAAGAGGCTCAGAATGTATTAAATCACCATTTAGTAGTACTCCAACATGTGTAGGTGAGATTCCGAGCGTGGCCTTGCGTCGTTCAGGTAAAATCACGGACATGTTATCGAACTTGACAGGAAAGTCAAGATTTGGCTTCTTTGGAGCATTTGAGGTCGCGGCAGGCACTCCATGTGCACGGAAATGTTTTATTATATCGGAAATAACCGAGCGTGCGCCTGCGTCACGGCCACAGAGCGCGTCGACGCGCTGCTGGAGGGGAGCCGGCAGATCCATGGAGAGACTCGCGATATTATGGCTGAGATCTTAGCAGATACGGTGATGGCTGTGCCTAATTAATTGGGAATGGCAGGGCTCAATGGCAGGGCTTAATGGCAGGCTTGTAATGGCTGGAGAGATTAGTCGTCCAATTGCTAATGGCAGTGCTTCATGGCTGTGTGCGAGGTAGTGATGTATGAAAATGCTACCAAAGACGCCTAAGGTAGCAGTGCTCGACAACCGAAGAAAGAGACACTGCTAAAATTGAGCTCGCCATCGCAATTATTTTTGGTTAGTGACAAGTACGAGCACAAGAACTCACCAGTACAGGTGACAATGGCTGGCGTCCCATCACGATCTGTAATAAGTTGAAAGATCGATGATGATAGCCCCTGATCTGACGGGAAAGAATGCGATAATTGGCATGTAGATCATACAGATATTAGCTTAGCCCCTCGAGGATGCCCATGATGAATGGCTGGCAAAATTAGATTAATTAACTGCACTGTTCTGTGCGATGATAGTACGATGGCTAAGCCATCTCCACATCCCCACAAGCCCTCCACAGTGAGAGACATACGACGCTGCGTATTCACGTTTAGTCCCGCGCAATTTTCCCCGGTCCCCGCCCTCACGAGCGTCTAGACCTTCTCTCCGCGGTCTTCTTGGGACCGATCCCCCTAGGTCGGGAGGGCGGGAGTACAGGGTCACGTGGGCTACCTGCAAAGCTATTCCGTTGTCCTCTGGTGTTCTCCCGATTTGTACTGAAGTCTATTGAAATAATGTTTAGTTAGATGCTGATAAAAGTCAAAAGGTTGCGGTATCGGCGCCAGGCACCCCAGTCAGTATCAAACTACAGAAACAACCCCGATCTTGTCGGATTTTCGTAGCTCCGAACCTGTAATGTGGAGCCCCGCATGCCGGCCCTGGAAGCTGTGCGGTCGTAGTTACGACCCCCCGGGGTTGTCGTCACATCGTGTTCGAGGAAAAGTTGTAAAACTTATTTATTTCTCAAATTCGTTTAAAAAATCCCCCTAGCCGCACTTTCATCTAAGCTGTCAAAATTTCGCCCTCATGCAGGAGAATCATCCCAAGCAGCACCACCGGTACGCTTTGACGTGCATCCTGCGGTGGGCACAGAGAGAGGGAATACGCTGCTAGTATCCAATTCATGCAAATAGGATTGAGGCCATATGTCATTGCCTTATTGCAGACAGTCGAGACCACCCCGCTGCCCACCACTCTTGTATTGTTTATTTTAATCCTCTAGCCCTAAGCACGGCAGGCTCAGCCTGGAAGAAGCACAGCAACCGAATTTGGTAGCCATGCTATGTCGCTCACGTAACCATGATCGACGCCCTGAATTCTGGACTTTGGACCCACACGCGTTGGCAGGCTCTCATAGGCTGCCAAACCGAGACCGTCAGTCGGTGGCAGATTTCCCTCATCGACCCACCCTCTTGCGGAGATGTGGGATGAACGGCTAATTCGAAAAATCCATTTTAATTTTTCAAAAACCGCCAGCGCGTTTCAGCGCTATTCTCAATGCCTTGGACGGGCTTGACTCAGCGCTGCATGCACCTCCGTTTAGCCCATGCACGCCGGAAAAACTTTAGCTGCAGCTGTAGCGATTTCCCAAGCCGGGAGCCACGTGTCTATGATCCGCGCAATTCGTCGCGCGCTGCGTTTCATACTCAAAAGTATACCGGACCTTGGTCAAAGCGCGTGGGGCAACAGCCGATCCGTCATTTAATTTAGTACTGGTTTAACTTCGACGGCCCCGCTTCGTCTATCACTATACATTGGTTACACTCGGTGGGTCCGACAGTCAAAGGGATGCATGCAAAGCTTATTGTCCATCAGCTTTGGCAGTGCGCAGCCCCGTGATTCTTTTCCAACAACTGTTGCGAAATACGCGGGGCAAGGGTCCTCACAGGGCGGGCGGGCCACCAAGATCACCTAACTGGACCTCTAATGGAAAAATAGTGTGGGATAAACGAGCTGAGAACGATCTAACGGCGGGGAAACTTCGATCGTCGTCGGAATATGTGCGCAGCGATTTGGGGTGTGGGTGTGTGACAGCTGTTTCAATCGTCACAGTTCTTGACTGACGACGACGATGTGCCACGAATTTTCATTCAAACCGACCGCAGTTTGTGCGTTATGACGGGGTGGGGGGATACCTACAGCTTAGCAGCAGCAGGGAGTAGCAGTGGCAGCGGTCTTTTTTTTTTTTTTTTTTTTTTTTTTTTACTTGTCTGTACGGATTTTTTTTTTATTTGTCTATGTGTTACTTAGCTTGCTTGCGCGGCGGGCGGGCAGACAGGCAGGCGAAAAACCGCTGAAATCCCAAGCGAAGGGAGCCTCACCTTCAGGGTTGGGTTATGCTAGATTAAATAAGGGTTAGTAGCGATCCGAAAAGCGAACGAGGCACACGGGGGTGGTACACCAAAGGGCAAGAAAAGTGCAGAAAAAAAGCGCTTTCTGTCGTACAACAATAGACACCATTAGGAGGTAAGCTAACGTTCTCCGTTTCCTTTTATACCGAGCACTCGTCGACGACTAGTGGAAAAAAAAATCAGAACACATCAATTTGTTATTGTTCCGGGTTGTTAAGAGAACTCCGTCTGATCTACAGAGACAGCTGTCTGCAACAAACCCACAGCATTCTCTCTAACCAATGAAATTAGACGCTAGCGCGGACGTGGACTGGGCCCACCATGAGAACCCTCGTGGTATGGTCGTGGGAGGCAAGTACCTCGAGCAGCTAGAAGGAGAAGATAAAGCTGAGAACTCCAATAGAACTCTCATCAAAGTTGAGACCGATATGCCATTGACTTGGACTGATGCGGTCATGAAAGACGACAAGGAATGGGTCGTCCTCGAATATGCTCCTAATGATCCAGAGAATCCTTTCAATTGGAACCTCGGGTTGAAATGGCTCATCACAACTCTACTCAATCTTATGACTATTATGATCGGTTTGGCTACTACTGCCTATAACTCTGGTATGGCCCGCATGTGCCGTGACCTCCATGCCTCCAAGGAGCTGGGACAACTTGGTCTCTTTACCTTCAACATGACCTGTGCTGTTGCACCACTTTTCCTTGCTCCCTTCTGTGAGCTTGTTGGTCGTCGTATCGTCTATGTTGGTGCTTATGTCTGCTTCAGTATTTGTTTCATCGGTCTTGCTCTTGGTAAGAACATCGCGACCATCATTTGCATGCGTGCCGTGCTTGGTCTTTTCGGCTGCGTGGGTACCATTTTGGTCGGCGGTACTTTCGACGATATGTTCGAGCCCCAGGACCGTGCTATTCCCATGGCTTTCTTTGCGTGGTCGGCCATTTTCGGTACGGTTGCTGCGCCAATTTACGCTGGTTTCGTCGACCAGGCCATTGGCTGGCGTTGGGTCGAAGGTATCCAGGGCCTTGCCAATGTTCCACTGCTCATTCTTGTTGCCTTGTGTCTTCGTGAAACTCGCGGCGGTGTATTCCTCCAGCGTCGTGCCAAGAAGTTGCGTGAGGATACCGGCGACGAGCGCTGGCTTGCTCGCGAAGAGCTTGAGATGCCCGGTCTTAAAGAGATGTTGCACAACTCGTGTGTCAAGTCTTTCCACATGTTGCTCACAGAACCCGTAGTGTTTGCCTTTGGTATGTGGATCGCTTTCGCATGGTTCATTACTTTCCTGTTCTTGTCTGTCATTGGCATTACTTTCGCTGACAAGAAGCAATGGGGTGAAGGTGTGGCTGGTCTGCCCTATATCTCTCTTTGCATTGGTGCTACTCTTGCATTCGGCGCGAACTTTTTGCAGATCGCCAAGTACAACTCCGTGCAGCGTGAGCTCGAGAAGGTTAACCGCAAACCACCACCTGAGACCCGTCTGTACGGCTGCTTGTTCGGCTCCGTCTTCTTGCCCATTGGCCTGTTCATCTACAGTTTCACCCAGTATAAATTTGTTCACTGGATCGGCCCTAACATTGGCCTTGCTTGCATTACTTTCGGCATTTTCTTCATTTTCGAGTCATGTTATTCTTTCACTTCCGATTGCTATGGCCCCAGTGCCTCTTCGGCTATTGCTGCTCAGGGCTTCATGCGTAACACCCTTGGTGCCGTCAGTCCTCTTTTCGGCTACCAGTTCTTCCACAATGTCGGTAGCCAGTACGCCGGTCTTATTCTGTCGCTAATCGCTACCGTTTTGACGGTGCTGCCCTTCGTGCTGTTCAAGTATGGTCCCTGGATCCGTGCGCGGTCGAAGCGTGCCATTGTTTACGATGGTGTTGATGAGAAGAAGAATCCTCACAGCAAGTATGGCGCCGAGGTCCATGCACGCGAGGATGAAGACTCAGAGCTTGAGCACAAGTTCCCTCTCCATGAGGAGGGCGATAATAATGCCAACCACCAGTACTCTGGTGAGTCCAGCGAGGTGTCGTCGCAGTCCAAGGAGAAGCGTTACGACGAGATTGTGCCCATGGGCCCCGAGGGAGGTGCTAATACGGCGACCCCCTATGACCCAGCCCATGATGGCGAAACCCCCCAACACCAATAGTTCAATGAACTTAACGCAACCCAAATCAAATCAAATCAAATCAAACGAAAACTCCGAATCTACAAGGAAGTCCATACAGTGACCACTCCTTAGTTTTACGTCTAACTTATTAACCCTGACTGGTGTTCCGAGGTTACATTTTGTTGTGTTACACTCTTTGTTGATGGTAACATCATCTGAATAGTACGAGTACATACCTAATTTTTTTCCTTTTTCGCGACTAGTCTAGAAAAAAAACAAACATATGATTATCACTAAAATAACTAAAATCTAGAAAGAATGGATCGCTAAAGGTACGATAAGAACTATGGTAGTACACGTTTATAGCTATCCGAAACAGAAAAAACAAAGGGTCCAAAGACTAAACTTACAAAACGATCCGAATAGAAACAGCTAAAACATTAACTCTTTTTAAGTCTTCTTCTTGCGCTGCTGCGGAGCGACCGGCCGCTGTTGTAGCGCCTTCTTCTTCTTTTCGGTAGGTTTAAGAATTTGGAACGAGCACAAAAGCGACTCGTCGACCGACATCATAGCGCCGGCGTTATCAAAGTCACCGCAGTAATTGGGTGCACTGAACAGGGTAACCAGCTGGCGTTTGGAGAAGAACTCATAGCCGTCCTCGACGACTTGATGGGCACGGCAAATGAGTTCAAGGCCGTGGCGCTCGAGGAAGCGGGACACGACATCGGGACCGAAGGTGAAACTGATGCCACGATCATTCTCGCCCCATCCCACAATGTCTTTATCTGGGTCACTCCAAAGCAAATCGCAGAGGAGGCCAATTTCGGGGATGTCAGTTGGACGCATGACACGGCGGATCTGATCCATGCTTTTGAGGTCCGGACTGAGGCCACCATGCATGGTAAGAATCTTTTCGTCCACGATGGCGGCGATGGGCAGGCAGTTGAAACAATCAGTGAAAGTGCGCCACAGCTTGATATTATAGCGGCGCTTGCACTCGTCGTAAAAGCCGTAAATGCGGTTGACACTTGCGCTTTCGTGGTTGCCGCGCAGAATGAAGAAGTTTTCAGGGTACTTGATTTTGTATGCCAACAGCAGGCAGATAGTCTCGAGACTCTGTTTTCCACGGTCGACATAATCACCAAGGAACAAGTAGTTGGCCTCAGGAGGGAAACCACCATATTCGAACAGCCGCAACAAGTCGTAATATTGTCCATGAATATCGCCGCAGATCTTGATAGGAGCTTCGAGCTCGAGCAGTATTGGCTGCTGAATGAAAATCTCTCGAGCCTTTGTGCACAGCCACTTGATTTCGGATTCCTGGAGGTGGACAGCCTTACCGGGGCGCGACCCGCGCACCTCCAATAGGCGGTCGATAATCGAGTCTAATTCAGCTTCAGGAACGTCACCCATGATGATTTAATGGCAAGGGTGGTATATGTGTAGGTTTGTGTTTGTGTGTGTGAAAAGAGGAAAGCACGAACCTTGCGTCTTCGTGTGTGGGTCGTCGGAGAGGTGTATAAATATGGAGAAACACAAAATGAATTTGGTTTGACCTTTTTGTCACAGGATATTCGACTTGATCTAGTATAGACTTTGTTGTCTAAAGATCAAAGTTGCCAAAGTTGCCGAGCTGACTGGTGGGATGCCCGGAATCTTCTGGAGAAAGCAGGCAAGAGAACAGAAAGTTGGATCCGGGATGAAGCCGAGAGTACCAAACAAGTAAACGAGGAAAAAAAATTAGACCCGCCTCAGCGCCAGCAAAACAGTAACCCAAAAGGATAAAAGCGCACGGGGGAGAGGGGGAAACCTAACGAGGCCTAAGCGGTACGAGAAGCGAACGGCTCGGAGCAAGCGGTGACCACGAAGTTTTGAGACTAAGTGGGCCTGGGGTGCTCAACGGACCAGCAGAGGCAAGTACGTTGAGGGCGGATGGGGAGGGCAGGCCACGACGGCGATGGGGAGGATGTGAGAAGGAGAGGGGAGAGACAAGACAGGAACAAACCCAAAGGCGTAGTAGTAGGTGGTGTGGGTAAATGGATGCGTATAGACAAGAGGAGCGACCAGGCTGGGAGGCTGAGTCAGCCACGGTCAGCAAAGTGCCAGCAGCATTTAACATTGAGTTAAGCCAACCCACCACCTAAATTGACTGCGTGGGACCGTGCAAAAAATTGGGTGCTCTCTGCGTGTGTGTGTGATTGCTTACTGCTTGTCGTCGTGCTCGTGACTCGCCAGTTATAGTTAAGCTGAGCTGAGCTGGTAACCAAAAAGGCGTGGAGACTCGGCCGGGTAACCGGGTAGTAACGAGGAGGTCCGGATTAATTGAATTAATTGAAACGGTTTGGATTTTTTTTGGAGTTGTGAAGAAATTTTAAGTAGCTAAAGAAGAGTTGTTGAGTTAACGAAAGTTAAAATATCAAAATTATTGTTCTAGTAGATAAAATATACACAGCTACTACTATACCTAGTGTAGATAACTACAAATGTAGGTAGTGCCAGGAGTGCAGCATAAAATAAGCACTGAGAAATAGGCACTGGTAAATAGACACCAGGAATTGACGGGTGGTGGTTATGACAACTAGAAAATAGCACTAATATACAGCTGCAACTGCTATTGACAGCTCAAAGAATTGACAGAAAACAAACACAGAAAGAGAGGAAGAAACAAAGAGATTCTGAATTGGCTTAAGACTCAACTGTGATAAATAGGAGCATCTAAATTGACAGGACCAAGAGAAATTAGCAGTGAACAATAAACACAAAAGAGATTAAAGGAACTAAATCAAGAAGTTGTGTTTCTTATAATCAAACTAATAAAACTTTCAACACTTTGAACTACTCACTAACCTACACTACACTACAGTGTACAATCCACGATCTGGTGGCCCGAGGTTATGCGTTTGAATCCCTTAAACTCGAACTTTTGAAATTCCAACCATCATCCTAAAAGGGTGAAGAGGAGGATGGGTTCAAACAGGTAGGGAGATGCGTATGACTCAGCCGCTCGGCCCCCTCAGCTTTCCCGCCCATCGCCATCTCCCCTCGTGGCCTGCTAAACGCAAACGGAGTTCCCACTCTATTCATTCAAAGCGGAAATTCGAACTAAAAAGGTGGTGCCCAACGAGTCGCAGGAGTTTACCACCCACCCAACCGTTTCAGACTCAAGAAGAAGAATGAGCATAGAGCGGGTCGACAGCCCGTTGCGGCCTCCCCGCGCCGCCCCAGGCTCGGGTCATACCGCAGGCGGCGGCGATGGTACCGTGGCAGGATCCACCGTGCCGAGTCGTGTCGCGTCCTCAACCACTCCCGGCAGTGCCGGGGGCGTTAGTAGTAGTAGTGGAGTATCCAGTGGCGTGGCTTCGGGCCCAGGACACGCGTCGCCAGCCTCTCCAGCCGTCAGTAGTGGTCGCGGCCTCCCGAGTTTGCAGCAGTTCCAGCCCGGCCAGCCCCAGTTTGGCCAACCTCAGCTCGGGCAACCACAGCTTGGACAGTCACAGCTTGGCCAGTCCCAACTTGGCCAGCTCGGCCAGCTCGGCCAGCTGAATTTGCACCATCAAGCGCTTTCCAGCCACCAACACCCGCACCAGCACCACCAGCACCAGCATCAGCACCAACAACAACCGCAGCGCCCGCTAATGCCAGTGCTTAATTCGAGTGCTGGCGGCTCGCCAGTGCGAAATCACGCGAGCCCCGCTGCCGCCGCCGCCAATGCTGGTGGTGCCAGCGACCCTGCGTCGCTGCGACGCGTCCCGGCAGGTCTGCGGACGCTCACCGGCGATGCCGACGCGGGTTCCGACGCGTTCCGTACCCAGTCGCATGCTGTTGTTACTTGGTTCGATGCCCTCGACTCGCGTGAGCGCGCTCACGTGCTGCGAGCCTTGTTGACGCGATGTACTGAGCCGCAACTCCGCTCCTGTGAGGGCGTGCTTGCGACAATGCTCGACCCCACTGACCTTTCTGGCAAACGTTTTGACGCGTTTGACGCGTTTGATGGCTTTGACCCGCGTGATCTTCGTAACGCAGCGTCGCCGGCTTCCTCCGAGAGTAGTCTCGCCAATAGTCACCACGGCCACAACCACGGCCATGGCCACAGCCTTGGATTCGCCTCCAATGGCAATGGCCATACTCACAACCAGGCGCAGGGTTCCCACGGCTCCCACGGCCATGCAAAGACTGCTGCCACCACCGCCGCTACAGCGTCGAAATCGGCAGGATCCGCTAATACGAACGCTTCCGCGCAGCACCCCAGCAGCAGCGGCAATGGCTCAGGGTCTTCTGGCAATAAAAGTGCCAAGGGCTTCCCGCGGCCTATCTCTTCCAATAGCACCGGCTCTCCATTCACTGTTAGTGCGTCTTTTGCTTCTGTGACTACTAGTACAAACACGTCGTCGTCGTCGCCAGGTGCGTCCTCTGACATGTATGCGCACGCGTTCCTTAGCCGTAGCAGCGCGTCGCCATCGTTTTCTACCCCATGGGATATCAATAGACCCAAGAGTGCCACGGCTTGGCACGCAGCCCCAGGGCCCATTGGGTCGGGTGCGCTTGGTTCCGGTGCAGGCACACCGAAACTGAGCCCCAAGGGCTGGGCGTCACCGTCGCCAATTGGACAGCCCAGTATCCAATCAGGAATTGGCCATCCCAGCTTGAGCGGCCAATCAGCCACCGGCAGTGCCGGTAGCGGTGGTGCCGCTGGACCCAAATCGCTGACGCCGGCGTCTGCGAGCACAGATGGCACTGGCCGGTGTAATTCCGTACCGGCCGACGAGCGCCGTCGACCATGGAGTACAGGCATTGCCACGCCTCCCACCGCCTCCACAGTCGCAGTGAGTGCTGCTCAGCAGCCATCTACAAGTGCCCCCGCTTCGTCCACATCAGCAGCATCAACTGCGTCAGGACATGCCAATGCGCCTCCACCCGCGTCCTCGGGCTCAGGCACGAACTCTGCAAGCAGCAGCCCCGTTGCCGGCAACAGTGTCCTTGGGGCGAGTCCAAACGCCAAACGCGGCGTCAACTACATGGACCCCCAGCTTCTTGCAGATATGGGCGCGTGGCTGCGGTCGCTCCGTCTCCATAAGTACACAGGCAACCTCAGTAATATGCCGTGGCAACAGGTGGTGCGACTCTCAGATGCGGAACTTGAGGCCCGGGGCGTAAATGCGCTCGGCGCCCGAAGAAAGATGCTAAAGATGTTCGAGGACATTCGTGCAGCCCAGGCGGCTGGCGAGCTCCCTTCTGCTTAACCTAACAATGACAGTTATGACTTATATATTCGAGATATAACCTCGCGCTTCTTGGGCTTCTACCGGCCAGCGGCGAAAACAACCCTAAGTATAAACGTGCAGCGTGATGAGGCAAAGAACGACTTGCAAAAGAGCGAACTAAATTGGCTATCATACATGGCTATAAAAACAATGTCAAGGAAAAGACTGATGGTACCAAGTTCTGCGGGCCCTTCTTCATTGATGGTCATCGAAGGTATGAGATTAAATAGTCTATGGAATCGCGAGGGCTCGCGTAACCCGCTCAAGGAACTCGGGCGATTCGTACTCGTCAAGGACCGCACGGGCATGCACAACGTAGTTGCCCAGCTGGTCAGGGAATTGCTTGCTGAGCCAGGTAAAGTATGGCAAAGCAATTTCGCGGAGAAATTGGGTCTGAATCTCCGTACATCGTTCTGCTTCTGGCATATTCGTATTCTCCGACATGGCCTTAACCATTGGGGCAAGAATCTCATCCATGCCAGCCTCGTGTGCCACGTCGTAAGCGGATCGAAGCTCGTGCCAGATGCGCACCGCGAGCTCGGCGCGCTCGTCGGGAATCGGCTGAGGATCGTCATCGGTGGCTGTGAGAGGCGGAAGGCCGAATTTGTGCGTCGGTCTGATGGCATTGCTGATGTCCGCAGCCTTAATGATCATCTTGGGCATGGTACGTGCCGAGGGAGCCTCCATGAATTGGCGGTGCAATTGCATGTCGGTGACCAAAATGCTCTGTTTGACGGTTGCGGCGACATTTTCCATCCGCATGACCTCTGGCCACATGTGGTTCAGAATGTCAGAATAAAAAGTTTCGTGATATGCCTCGAGCGACGGGTACTGATCGCGGTAAGCCGGACTTGTAGCTCGGAGCAGTTTGTGGGGGAGACCTGGATGGAGCAGGTCATGGCCATAAGCGGCCACCAGCACTGCTAAGCCGTCGAGAGCGTCCAATCCTGCAACATTGTCCTTATTGAAGGCAAGTTGCGGCTCCAAGCCCGACTCTGATAGAACATTGAATACACCAAGATCTATAAGGATCATCATTGCGGCCTGGACGACATCGACAGCATGCAAATAGTCATGATAATGCTTTTTGTCGTAGCCGCGGTAGCATGTCTCGACCACGGCCAAAAAGCCAATTAGGCGTTCCTGTGACAGCCGAACGTGAGTATACTCGGGGAGTTCGAGCACACTAGAGAATAGATCGCAAACCAAATACAATCCCGACTCGAGGCGAGCCAGGCGTGTGTAATTGAGCTCCCACGAGAACATTTCCGACGGCGGCATGTGCTGTTCACTGCGTTTGCGGATTAGCGGCAGCTCATCGTCAATAATTGGCGGAATCCATGGTGATGGGTTCACAGGGGTATACAATAATCTGCCATGGCGAAGCAGTGAGCCGGGGCCAGCGCGAGCTTCATTAAACGCGGCAGCAACTCGGGGGTGGCCGTCGGCGCAGGCGCCATGCTCAAGCAGGACAACTTTCCATGAGCGACGCGCCTCTTCGGCCCAACGATTGGCTGCGTCGGAGTTTGGCTTTAAGCCGACCAAAACAAGCACGCCGATTCGACTGGCGAGCATAAGCTGGGCAAACTCTGCGAGAGCCGTCTCTTCGCCATGGATCACTACCAGAGTGGCCAAATGAGCAATGCGTTGAGTTACAAGCAGTCTGCGGCAGAATTCTTCGCGATTGTGGAAGATCGGGGCCGGGCCGTACCGGGAAAGGTCGATACCCAACTCCGCAGAGTCGTTACTCCGGGCAAACACTACCGTGTTAGGAGCCATCTTAGTGCACACTTAGACTTGAGCGCCCGCGTTTGTTATTCCAGAATGTAACTTAGTGTGGGGAAAAAAGTGGTCTGAGTCGAGGACTGCTGGGACTGTTACCTGTGACTGTTGCCTAGGACTGTTGCCTGGACTGTTGCCTAGGGAAAGAACCAAATCGTCCAGTCAGATGAGAATAGGACAATAGCTACTGGCAGCACTAACAAGCACGACAGGCTAGCAAAAGACCAAAGTTAGAGCTCACAAAATGAGCAATCACTTGGTTAAACCGCGTCGATATGACCACGGGGAGTACAAATGGTTATAAATTGGAGCACCGCTACGTCCGACGTTGCAGGCTAGGAACACCGTCCTGGCTCAGCGGCGATTGACAATGGGCGTCCTACAATTGGACCAGCGCTCACTCGTTGTGTACACGCTGTTACGGATCCTAGGCCGTCCGCAAATAGGGAGGGTTGTGGGTTGGTGGAGGTGATTCTAGCTCACCTACTACCCAAACGCTTAATGATGATGTCCGTGATCTCCGGATCGGTATAGTAATGGCTCAGTAACGGCCCAGTAACCACAGTTGAACCTAAGGACACAGCCACGTCTGACGAAGGGGGTTGTAAATCAATCACAAGCTTCTTCTGCAGCGCAACTAGTACAAAATCAGCCCAGCGCAAAAATTGATGGTTTTTAATTTCGGTTCTTAATCAACCGTTTAAACCTGCTCAAGGAGGGGGAAAGAAGTTGGTTGTGGACTGACTCAGCATCTCCAATGACGTTGTCGGCTTCCCCTTCTTTTCGCTCCCCTTTTTGCCCCGTTGAGGATCGCTCTTGGCTCGGGCGCCTGCCATTAGGGAGGAAAAAACCGTTGGGCCCTAGCCCCGCACGATCCTGCCAAGCTTAGTTGTGTGCATCTGACATATGGATGAGTCAGTGCCCCCGGTGGCTAGAGGAGAGCCACCGGAGCAGGAACAGCCCGTTTTGGGCATGTAATTTAGCAGTTATTGCGCACAATCACGAGTGGTTGCCTCGTGCACAAGTTTTTTTCTCTCTGTGAAACAAGCCCTCTGTGAAACAAGCTAAAAAAATTAATTTCCGATATATTATATCTTTGTTCGTGTAGTTGGATCATGTTCAATCAAACAGACGCGGCTATTCTTTATTGTAGATATCGCTTGGCATCAAATTGACTTTGCCATGTGATATTTTAGACTGGATCGTTCCAGACAGGAGGGCAAGGGCGGCCGTTGAGACATTGGCAGACGTGGGTGGAAACCTAAACTATTTTTATCTGGTTCTTAGTTTGATTCGTGGCTGAGTAGTGAACTCATTGGATATCGGCCTACGAAGGCAGTAGCTGAGACAATTGCAGACGCATGGTGACACCCAAGTTTTTTTTTTTTTTTCAATTTAGCACTGAGTCGTAGTTGAGTCACTTTAACCTGGTGATAGGTTAAACATATTTCTGTTCTCTTCGTTGAGCAGACAAACTGACGACTGAGTATGAGCGCCTAAACTAAACGCATGAGCACAAGATTAGATCAAGAATAGATCGCATCGTTGCCCGCAAAAAACAAAAAAAACAAGAATAAATAACTGTCAAAATTATGAATACAGCCCACGTTCAATTGCGCGGATCATAAAGTCGTCAATGTGCCCCGGAGCAGACTCGTCGGGCCCATCGGCACCGTCAGCATCCTCAGGCATTTCGGAGCCATCACGAGTCGCCGTCGGCGTCGGGGTTTGCGTCGGCTCAGCCTCCAAATCCACGTCTCCAGACTCAGGCTCAGCACTGGCTTCACGAGACGTAGGTCCTGGCGTAGCCGTCTGCAGCTTCGCCGTCTCAGAGAACTCCTCGCGATCCATATTGGCTTCGTTCGTCGCAATCTTGGCCGCAGCACGATCATCAGCGTCCTCGGCCTGCGCAAGCGCAGCTTCGAAGTTGTTACCCAACAGTTGGAACGATTCCTGGCTCGAGTCGCGGCCAGCATTATCACCAAGAATGTCCTTGACGCTCATCCGGCTCAGGTACTCGGTAGTGAAGTCGCCCTCTTGAATAACAACATTGTCCAAAATCGTTTTTTGGGTGGCCTTGCGAAGAATGTTGCTCTCAATAGTATACTCGCTCACCAAGCGGTAGATATGTACATCACGGGTCTGGCCAATACGGTGGCACCGATCCTGGCACTGCCGGTCCATGGCGGGATTCCAGTCAGAGTCATAGAAAATAACCGTATCTGCACCAGTCAAATTAATACCAAGACCACCACTACGCGTACTCAAAATGAACACGGGGATTGAGGGGTCCTTGTTGAACCGTTCCGTCAGTGCTTGGCGCTGCTCGATACGCGTCGCACCGTCAAGTCGCAAGTACCGCCATCCGTGCAAGTTCAAGAACTGCTCCAAAATGTCGAGCACTCGTGTCATTTGCGTGAAAATCAGTGCTCGATGGCCTTTGGCTATTAGGTCGCGCATTAGAATCGCCATCTTTTGCAATTTGCCGCAATCATACTGCAGCAGTCGCTTATCAGGGAACGCGATCGACAAACGAACCTGACTCTCATGGAATGCTGGATTCTGAGCAACGACCTTGAAGTCCTCGGCCTCGGTGACGCCGCCTCCTAGAGTCAGCTCAGGCTGATCAAGACACACAATAGCCGGAGTAACAAACTCGAACCGTGTCACGATCTCAAACATGGCCGCTTCACGAGCAGCCACGCTGAGCACTGGGGCCCGCACTCTCAAAAGCTCCTGAGTTTCAGTGGCAATCGTTGGTTCGGGGCGGGTTATATGCATGAGCTTCCTGAATTCAGAGCCATAGATCGGGATTCGCGACGTGCGAAGTTTGTTGAGCCGAAGCGCCCGTTCACGTTGCTCTGCGCGAACAATTCGGCGCTTGTACAGTGCATAGCGTGCCCAGCTCTCAACACTGGTGGTGTCGGGCTCAGCAAACACAGTTTCCAGCAGGTTCTCAGAAAGCGCCTCAGCAATGCCAGCATTGTCATTGAGTTGATGAACCGACAATGCTCGCCACTTGGGCTCGGTCTCCATGTGCGAAAACAAAAGATTAAACTCGTCAAGATCTGCCAGATTGATAGCAGGTTCGCAGGCAAACTTGCTCGCTAGCGGTTCGAATAAGGCCGGCACTGACCGGTCCACCTCAAAGGAAGTCACAATTGGGCGCACCTCAAACAAATCGGGGTGGTTGCATACCTTGCGCAGTTGCATTAGACAGTTGAGAATCGACATATAGTTACCCGACGCCAGCGTCGCTCTAGTCGATCCTCGGGACATGAAGTCATCATATAAATATCGCTGTCGTTTCGACAGTTTGCAGTAAACAATGTGTTCGTACTTACCAGGCATCTGTTTCTCAACATCTTTCTTGAGACGTCGCAGAAGGTACGGACGGAGCACACGATGCAGCTTCGCGATCGTTGCCCGCGCCTCATCGTCGGCTTCGTCGCCCTCTTCAACCATCTGGTCAACGGGGCGTGCAAACCAATCCTGGAAGTCTTCGAGTGACGCAAACCCTGTAGGCATCATTCTGGAGCCGCGCGACGACGGCATCAAAAAGTAAAGCAGTGACCACAGTTCCATCAAATTATTCTGCAGAGGCGTACCTGTGAGCAGCAGTCGGTTCTGAGTGTTGAAGTTCAAGAGCGCCTGCCAACGCTGAGACCTGAAGTTCTTGATGTTATGCGCTTCGTCGAGAATCATGTATTGCCAACGCTTACCACGGAATGCCGCTTGATCCTGAATCACCAGCTGGTAAGAAGTAATGCATACATGCCAAGTGTCTTCCTTATTCCAGCCTTTACGCTTGCGTTTCCGCTGCTGAGGGTTTCCAAAGTAAGTCAAAACCTTGAATCCGGGACAGAATTTTTTAAATTCCATTTCCCAATTAAGCATGACGGACGTGGGCACAACAATCAAGTGAGGGCCCCAGATATGCTTTTCACAGGCCAACCACGCAAGAAGAGCAATCGTCTGAATAGTTTTTCCGAGACCCATCTCGTCAGCGAGAATGCCGTTGGTTTGTGACGAGTAGAGGCCTGCAAGCCAATCAAGGCCTTTGCGTTGATACTCACGGAGGGTTCCCCGCAACAAGAACGGCACATCGACATGATTCTGAGGCGCTTCTGCCTCATCGACCAGTTCCTGCTCGTGTTCCTCATCATGTTTGATCTCATCAGGTGCAATCCCATTAACTTCTTCTTTGATCTCAGTCTCGTCAGCAGCGGTGCCTGCCTCAGGAATGGCTTCGAGTTTCTTGCCAGCACTGGAATCATCGTCCTCAACTTCAGATGCCGACTCCACCACTGGCTCAGAGTCTTCGGGCTCCATAGCGAAGTCCGAATCCGACTCAGATAACGAATGGCCATTGGGGGCACCGAACAAAGTTGCCAAAGTTCCTTTACGTTCTTGGCGCTCGCTTTCTTGTTCAGGTCCGTCCGCAGCCTCGCTAGTAGGTTCGCTCTCAGCCTCCGAAGCAGACTCTGCTTCGGATTCTGAGTCAATCTCCGATTCGGACTCGGACTCGGACTCGGACTCTTTTTCGGAAAACTCCACTTTTTCGTTCTCGTAAAGACGTAACAATTCTTCGCTCGGCTTTTCGAGCTGAAGTTCACCGTCGGTCTTGTCAGCGTCGCCTCCAGCTTCTGCTTCGGCATCTACTTCCACGACAGGCGACATGGTTGACATGGCGCTGTATTTTTCGCGGAGCTGATCAACTGTAAGTTCAGAATCCGAGTCAGAGTCAACATCAGAGTGAGCAGAGGCAGAATGACCATCGGACTCGCTTTCAATGTCGATTTCGGCACCATCAAGGTTCGCAGCATGCGACTCGATTAATTTGGACGACTGCTCCAAGATCTGATTGAGATATTCTTTACCTTTTTCACGGTGTTCCTCGGCAAGAACGGCCTTACGTCTCTGTTCAACGACCTTTTCAGCGAGTTTCCACTTCTTCATAACCATTTGGCCAATCCGCCGAGCCAGCTGGCGGATCAAGCGTTCCTGGTCTTTGCGCTCCTTTTCATCAGCACCTTCCAAACGTCTAAAGTACTGCTCAACTGCTTGTGCAGCACGTTTAGCAATGCCTAGATGATTGCGACGAAGATTGTTACGAAGTCGTGCTAGATAAGTGATGCGGGATACCAACTTATCGGCAAATGATGGTTCAGAGCCAAATGTGGGGTCAGCAAATGGTCGCAACGAGCGTGCAACTCCGCCAACGCCAATTTCTTCGAGCTCTTGTAACAGACCAGATTCTCGGGCGGCATTAATACGGTTCACGGCGGCGACCTGGCGGTCGACATATTCTTCATAAGTCGTTGTGGGTACCTCGTCGTCTACCAAGTGGTATGAGTCAAGAAGCTGATCTAAATCACCGCCAAAAGCGGGAGTTGCAACGTGGAAAGGATGCGAAACACTGATTGTAGGTTGGATGCGTTTATGAAGCCGGAGGCGAAATCTTTTGACGGGAGGCATACCTTCCTCATCGGCTGATTCCTCGACAAGCTCCAGCTCACGATCCACCTGGAGTTCCCGAGATTTAGGTGCTTCTTTACCGTTTCGGGCCCGTTTCTTGGCGGTCGTTTTTCGCGGTGCCGGTTCTGGGGATGGGGGCCGCGATTCCACTACCTGGCGTCTAGTTCTACCTCGGGCAGCTACTGGAGAAGGTGGAGCTGGTGGTTTAGCTCGTTTTTGAACAGGTTTTGCAGGCTGCTTTGTTGGCTTTGGTTGTTTGGTTGCTCGCGGTTCTTTTGCAACCGCTACTTCAGCTGATTTCTCCGCTTTATGTTCAACGTACGCGTCGTAAACGTCATGAATCTGTTGAACGCGTCGCCTCGCACCGCGAGACTCGGCCGCATTAGCCTGTGCTTCCCACAAGTCGTATTGAAGGCGGAACCCTTCAAAGTGTGCAGATTTGTCTTTGCGGGCTTCAACCGGGTTGTATCGAACCAGCGATACAAAGCTACTCAGTTGGAATAGGAGACGTATCTTCTCATCATGTTGGTGTACCACATCGTCTATAGAGGCCAACAAAGTGTCTCTTTCGGACGGAGGTGCTGCCGGCGACGCTGGCTCTGCCCGGCTGTGGCGCTGATTTTGGTTCTTAGGCGACATAACTGGCGTACAGACCTGCTGATTTTAGTATGTGCCAGTGCGCAGAGTCCACAGCTACACGATGGTATGTGTCTCAGCCGTCCCAAGGGCGTATTTGGCGAGCTACGTCGCTTTAAAGTGATAACTTCCGGAAAGAGAGGAGAAGAGGAGTGATGTTGAGTTGACGCCCACGGCTGTGCTTACGCCTTTCCATCCTCACAAGCAGAATGACCCACCCACACGCACCAACTTAGGCAGGGAACGCAAGGAAAAAAAAATATTGGCATACGTAAGGCGTGAATTCTCCCAAGAGCGCTACGACGGTTAAGCCGAAATTTCAAACGCATTAATTGTGACTTAAGCTATTTGGTGCTGCTAGGCACATCTATCTATCGTCAAAACCGGGTTCACCAGGTGTGAACGAGAGGTTGAATATTTGCGCTAGATGAGCTCGAAAGCGCGGCTGGCGCAGCGGCTCGGTCCGCTCGGCATATTCAATGAGCGCCAGGTGTTGCATCAGATCATTTTAGCTCCTACTCCACCATTTCCAAAGGATGCAGCAGACCAGGTCCGAAGACTTGGAGAAATCGCCAAAATCAAGCAGCAACGACGTTCACGACCGGTAGTTATTCCTGTTGCAAGTACACCAGAAGCTGCCGAAGAGATTGATGATAAGCTCGTAGAGTTTGTGACGCAACCGTCGTTGGCATCGCGAGACATCCAACAGTGGCTCGAAACCCAGAACAAAAACCTTGATGCAGAGCTGCTTAAACTCATTTCTCATGCAAGTGCAAACTCTTTGAGATCTCTCATTCAAATTTTGACCCGACACTGGGAATCCGGTGTGCTAGGAAGCCGGCCTCTCATTGCCAATGCCCGTGCTCAGGCCTGTGCGCTGCTTGAAAGGGCTCTCGAGGTTCATCCGGCCACTTTGTACATAAAAACTGACCGAGGCAACATTTCTGAGCAGATCGGGATACCTGATATCGACAAATTTGCGAACCTGGTACGGTCGCTGTTTGTATATATGGACGTGGACCTTCCTGAGCGAGGCCAGCCGCTGGATAACGTGCAGGACGCGTATATGCGGCTATGTCTCCAGAGCAGCACATTCGAACACGCATCGAATCTTTTACAGGGCCATCTTGCCGACAATCACAGTGTCTCAGGCTTGGTAGCTGAGCAGCTAGTGACGGCTCTGTCGCGAAGACACCGCGTTTATGATGACGTTGATCTCGAGTCCTGGCGTGCATTGTTGATTGATAGCGACTCCAACACGGCCATGACTACAAAATACTTGCTGGAGCAGGCATCTGACTTACCACAAGTTCAAAATGTGTTGGAGATTGCCTCGCGCTCCATCCATGCCAAAGATATTTACTTGTCGTGCCAGGAGCAGATGGTCAACGCCGTGGCTCGTACAGCGCCCACGCACCTAGTTGTGGCCCACATTTTCGGCCTGCTGGACCGGTTTGAAAAAGAGACAGGGACGAAGCGCCCGACCAGAGCCGCCGTTGACCGATGTCTTGAGCTCGCTGATACTAACCAGGCGGCAACAGCCAGATTGACGGAGCTGCTTTCGATTTAAATTGTCGAATTAGTACATAACATGCTCGCTGAGCGATAAATAATTTAAAGAGATCATCCCAAGCGTGTCTACATCGTCGGACTCGCATCTTTTGGAGGATCTGCTGGGGGCTGTGACTGTGCCGGTGGAGTGTCTGGCTGGGGCTGTGCTGGGGAAGGTTGAGCTGGTACTGGGCGGACCTCTTCGTAAACAACACGGTGTCCGCGTCGGTAGATCAACACAAGAATCATGCCGACAACTATGAGTACAAGTAGCAAGATAATCTTGCACTTTTGCGTGCGTTTCTGGTACCGGGCGCCCTTGACGAGCTGCTCATCGGCGTCTTTCACTTGATGGTGCATCGCCTCGACATTATAATCGATACGATCAACAAGAGTACCTTGGTCAATGACCATTGTTTGCATATCTTTGAAAATATCAGCCACCTCGAGTACGCCACGGGCAATGCGTTCAATCTCTCGCTCACGCTGCGTCACCTCTGAGTCGTCAATCTCGGCTAGGTGCTGCTGTTGCTGCTCAAGAGCTGCATGAGAATACGCGACATCATCCTCGAGAGCATCTGGACTAGAAGAATGGGCAAGCATTCCAGGGGCGTCAATCGCCTGATCGCGTTGCAATGCTTGCAAGTATGTGCTCTGCATTTTACGGAATGTTGCAGACACCTCTTGAAGCTTCGCAGCCATAGAAATCTTTATGTTTTCAGACATTTTACGAGCTGAAGAATCAATCTCGTTACCACTGAGCTCACCAAACTCCTTGACTAGTGCCTGACACCGGTGAAGGCCGCGAGTGATCTGGACAGTGAGCCGTTGGATGTCGCGCTCAATCTGGCTTCGGTCGTCGAATCCAGGCAACGAATTCTGTCGATGCAACGGAGCAAGCTGGCCCATCTTTGCACGAATGCTATCCAGAGCTAAATCAAGTTGTTTCGTGAGCTCAAGATAGGCCGGGGGTAACGACTCCATCTCAATCGCCTCGCTGCCACTGCCATCAAAGAGAGGCACCGCATCTCCATTGTCTACTGGCTCCTGGTCAGGAACATACGGATGATGTGTGTACGACTGCCTGTACGATATGAACAGGTTTGTTCTATCCCTGAACATGGTCTTTTTAGACACGAAGACGTTAAACGCTGGAGCCTGCCGAGCCTACGTACACTTGTGCTTTGCCTGCTTGGGCCTGCTGACCAGCACAACACCACCACAAGCACACGCCAACAGCACACACCCAAATGTGAAGCACTCCAAATAACACGCGTTGTGCGTTTGGATATAACAAGGTATATGCGTTCCTCCAACAGATACGGATTGGATCCATCGCCTGTTGATAGCGCACCTATTTTAGCCCAGCCCAGCCCTGCTACCCAGGGGAAGTCGTTGTGACATGCGTCTACGCCCAAATTTCACTTGGGCTGGGGTCGGTCATTTGAGGAGAAGGTTTTCTTATCCCCCTGAATTTTCTTATCTTCATACCCACCACAAATTTTGCGGACAAAATCGAAAAATAATGGAGGAGCTCAAGCACAAGACCATCGTTGATGGCTGGTTCCGTGAAATCAGTAACACCATGTGGCCTGGCCAGGCTATGACCCTTAAGGTTAACCAAATCTTGCACGTGGAGCAGTCCAAGTACCAGGACGTTTTGGTGTTCGAATCGACCGACTACGGCAACGTTCTTGTGCTCGATGGTGCCATCCAGGCCACTGAGCGTGATGAGTTCGCCTACCAGGAGATGATCACCCATCTTGCCATGTTCTCTCACCCTGAGCCTAAGAAGGTGCTTGTGATTGGCGGTGGTGACGGTGGTGTGCTCCGTGAGGTCGTTAAGCACGAGTGCATTGACGAGGTGACTCTGTGCGACATCGATGAGGCTGTCATCAATGTTTCGAAGAAGTTCTTGCCCTCAATGGCCGTCGGCTTCCAGCACCCCAAGGTCAAGACCCACATTGGTGACGGATTCGAGTTCCTCAAGCAGTACAAGAACACCTTCGATGTGATCATTACTGACTCGAGCGACCCCGAGGGCCCCGCTGAGGTGCTCTTCCAGCAGCCTTACTTTGAGCTGCTCCAGGGTGCTCTCACCGAAAAGGGTGTTATCACTACCCAGGGCGAGTGCATGTGGCTCCACCTTGATCTTATCAAGAAAACCAAGGAGGCTTGCAAGCGTGTGTTCCCCACCGTTGGCTACGCCTACACCACCATTCCCACCTACCCATCTGGCCAGATCGGCTTCATGGTGTGCTCCAAGGACCCCAAGGTTGACCTCTCCAAGCCTCTGCGCAAGTGGTCGCCTGAGGAGGAGAAGGTGCTTAACCGCTACTACAACTCCAAGATCCACGAGGCGTCGTACGTTCTTCCTAACTGGGTTGATGCTGCTCTGCAATGACATTTCGTCACTGTTTGGAGTTTTGCACTTATTTTGACCCCCTTAGCGCTGAACGTGTCCTCGTGAATTTTTTTTCTTCTTTTTTTTTTTCTTTGATCATGACATTTTGCAGAATTAGTTACTTTCGTATAGAATAATTAAATTTGTTGCTGTGAACTTGCCTGCCCAATTAAAACTCTGAGCAAGTCGAACGTTGACGCCTGATAATGCCATTGAGAGATGGACCACTGTCCAGCAGTGACATCCTTTAATGGCGTTCCTGAGTCCTGCTCTGGTAACGCCTGTACTGCCTGTATACTCTGCGGCTTCTCTTGTAGACTTGCTTGTGACTTGTTTTCCTTTGATTCCTCGCGAGGTTTCTCACTCAAAGTTCGCTCAGAACTTTGAGATGACAATGGCCTTGATCGAGTCTGCGGGCCTTGAGATGACGCCTGGGAGCTGTTTCGCACGCTTGGGACGTTTCGTTTGACAGACGGAGTTGAATGCGACGCATCAAATGTGTGATCGCCAATTGAAAGAGCACTGAGGTTAGGCATCGTCTCCTCGCGATGGTCAGACGTTGAGTACTCGAAGTCCTTAGGTCTAATCCCCTCATACAACAAACTGAGCTCGCTGGCCGTCTCATGATGAGAGTCCAAGGGGCCAAGTTGCTCGCCATCGAGCCATGCGAGGCCACCAAGCAGGCTCGTGGCTACTTCGCGGTACGCTTCAGGGAGACGGGACGGGTTCTGTTCCAAGAGTACATCAGCATACGGCTTGTTTGACGTTGATGCACGCGGTCTCAAGTCAAGCAGCTCGAGGCTGGACGCTAAGGGCTGGAGAGCCTTGATCACCGATTTGAACACCTGGATGTTGTTTCCATACAAAGAAAGTCGTTGCAGACCTTTAAGCTCGCCTAGAATGGGTGCAACATCATCCCCAAGATTATTATTAGCGAGGTTCAACGACGTGAGCATTGGGAAGTGCTTGGCGAATCTGACGGGTAGCTTGTGTATACCACAGCCCATCAAATCAAGATGCCGAACCACAAACCTTAGAGGAGACTGGAGCAGCAGACTACCCAGAGCACCACCAAGGCGGATCTCTTGAGCGTTCTGCAGGGCAACCGGGTCGAACCCTCTGATAAGCTTTGTATGCTTGTTAGCGGCCGTATAAGGAGGGAGCCAGCTCACTCGCACCGGACGGGTATCCGCAAGGTCCTTTGCAGACGAGTTGCCATCATAGTACAGTTTTTCGAGACATCGCCAGTCGTCGAAGTCGACAATCACGTCGTTATTCTCAATGTGTAGCTCACGAACGCTAGGAACGGAGTCAAGAGACACGACGTGGTTATTATCAAGTCTCAGAACATCAAGCTGGGGGGTATTAAGATGCACAGCATGTATCTGGTTTTCGCTGGCATCGAGAACTTCAAGAAGGTCAAGATTGATATCAAGAGACTTAAGTTGATTCCTAGCGATATTCAAGGTTCTCAAGCCGCGGAAGTTGTGGAGTCCACGCAAATCTTGTAGTCTATTATCACTGATGTTCAAGTCTGACAGAGCCCTCAAGTTAGCTAGCGGCCTCAAGTCGGTGAGGTAATTGTGCGAGATATCCAAGGTCGAAATATAGGCAAAGGGGAAGGTGCATTGGGGACCAAGCAGGTTATTATCGATATCCAGGAGCACAAGTGACGGTGGAAGTCCCTCGAGAGTCGTAAGCCGATTATTAGACAAACGCAGCCCAAAAGCGTTGGGTAGAAATTGGTCCAACCCCTTGATACTTTCGAGCGCATGTCCAGAAAGGTTGACGTCCTTGCTCCCCGGTTCTGCGTCGCGCAATAGGCTCGCTAGGATATCGTATGCGCCCGAGTAGCTGATATCCCGCACCATTATCGAGCTCTCTGGCAATAGCGGCGTAGTTCCAGCCCTTACGACGGGTGCGACTGGCACATTTGAGCTAGACATTGATGGCGCCGTAGCGCTTCTCGCGGTCTTGTGGCTGGGTCTGTGAGTGCTTATAGGTGTAGGATTGAAAGCACGGCTAAGGTCGAATGCATTGTCGTTAGCTGGCGTGACATCTGCCTCATGCTCCTGGGGAGGGAATCTCCATCCACTCGATCTATTAGCACGGATGCTATCAATGGTGCGGGCACTCCCAGTGCCACGCTCAGCATGACGGCCAATACTTTGTTGTGAGGGGCGAGCTAGACCTCGGCTCCATTCATCTGCTGAGATCTGCGCTGCTCTTGCGCCTTGTCCCTGGTTAGTGGTGGCAGAGTTGAGGCGTACGCCACGGGCATAAGGCTGTGGGGGTATCTGTGAGTTGATTGAGTTGAACGGCGACAAGTGCGACTGCTGGGAGAACGCGGGATCGGAGTCAAATAAGAGGCTTGCTTCCTGCTTGCCGAAGCTACTGCTCCTCGATGTGTCAATTACTTGCATAGAAGGCTTGCGCCTCTCTGAAGAGACGTCTGAAGGCACAGCAAAGCTCTGGCGCAAGGCGCTAGGCTCAAGGTCAAGATCGATCGCTGAGCTGGACGTCTCTGGCTCACCAGCATCGATAATCCCAAGACTGGCTACTTCATTGACCCGTTGCCGACTGCTTGCAGACGTGCTCACGAGTTCATCGAGCGTACTTCCATTCGAACTGCTGCTTTCATACCCCGAATTAATCATTGATGTTGAGGGATGTGCAGCCGTCCGCGTGAGCGTTTGCTCAAGCTCACTGAGACTTGTGCCTTCCTTGGCCACTTCACTGATGCGTGACGCCATGCGTCTGGGATACTGTTCAGGTAGTTTCTGGAGCATCCGGTTGCCTTCAGCTTTGAGTCGTTGTGCACGCTCAGGATCGAATGTAACATCGCTCTGATCCATAGTTTGCTGGTGCGAGGCGGTCGATGTGTCCATGGTTCGACGATTTGCGGACATCTCCATGGTCCGGCCACGCCTTGAGGTCGCGAAATTGTTCGTCGACCTCTCCACGGTCGGCGAGAAGGTGGACGTATCCATACTATTATGTTGAGGTGATGTGTCCAAGGTTGGTCTTTGAGTATCCTTGGTGTGTTCGTTACTGAGTTCGCCTTCGTTGTCATTCTCATTGATTCTATTCATCACCCCGCCAAGATACTCATTGAACATTGTATCTGGCCTCCTAAGCAAATTAGCACCCCGACGATTGATCGGACCATCTGGTGGAATTGTCGTGGAGAAATCGCCTTGTGACGACAACGTGGACTCAGCAGACTGGTCTGCAGACCGCTCTGAATGTTCAGTGGACCGCTGTGTTGAGGTCGAAGTTGCACCACCATGAGCAAGCTGGCCAGAGCCTCCAGCATGAAACATTGCTTGTAACAAAGGTGCGTGTGGCGTTGGGTTCAAGGCTTTCTTCCATTGCTGGTTCTCTCCCGTATTACCTGCCTGAATGGCAACTGTGGGCTGAACAGCAGTTGTGGCTCGATTGGAGTCTGTGGATGAGAACGAGCCGTCGTCGAACTCTACACCACTCGCAGAGGTGCTTGGCTCAGGTCCAACCAGAGACTGCGACTGAGAAGGTTCTTCTTCAGGCCACCCATCCGGGAGATCCTCTTCGATCCAACTCATGGAACGTGTGGAGAAAGTTAATGTGTTTGTATTTGTTTACTCTCTCTCTCTCTCGCGTCTGGCAAACCTCAATCACGTGGCTGAGTCATTGTGTTTCAATACACACACTTCAACTTTATCTTCTTCTCTTGTTTGTGTCACGTGATGTATACATATACTCCGGCTTTCGCAGTAGAACGCACGCACATCTTTCCTCTAGCTAGCACTACTGTACAAACAGCCTCACATACGAAAAAAAATTATTACTAGTAAAACCGTTAGGCAGACCCCATATCACTTACAAGGGTAGGACGCAAAGCAGCTTCCGGAGTCATTGCCTGCAGCTCAGCTCATTCAAAAGCCTCGACAAGAGTGTTTAGCGGTGTCTGTCAAGATATTTTTATTCTCTAATTTCGCTTGTGGCTGTTAGCGACTGGGCACAAATGTCGAACACCTTAATTTTTTGAAGAATTAGATCATAGTTTAGCGCGTAGTTGGAACCCGCATTTGGGAGCTCCAACCCTCAATTATGTCTGCCAATAAATTACAAGAACACAAAAAAAAAAGGGTATTGAACACGAGCAAGATAAACTTGAATAAAACTATTACTAGCCTTTATTTATTCAGTCCAACACCAACTTAAGAAGGCTCATCTCAGCATTGCTATTTCAAAATTAAATTTATCAAAAAAAAAAAGCATAAAACCCGCGAGACCGCAATTTATTGACACAGATTCACTCCAGTGCGAAAAAGCCGCATGCGCCATGTATGGACGGACGTTGCGCTGAGTCAGTCCTCAAGTATAGAGCCATAACCATCCGGCTTTGTTGAGGACCAATTTCATTGTTGTCGTCACATGGCTTCAGAAGAGGAAGGCCCGCCCCCAGGTCCTATGCCGCCTGAGCAGAGCTCGGACGCCTCAATTGAGATTCCCTTTCCTAAAAAACGTACCTGGCCCTTTTGGATGCGATTCGCAGCCTATTGTTTCCTCGCCCTGGTGCTCCTAGGCATCTACCAGCTGGTGTTTCTTGCTCGGACCTCTGCGAGCAGGGACTGGAATCATCTTCACCGGAACCGGCTCACAAGAAACACTTTGCAACGCCATCTTGTCCGCGGGGTTGACGATCATCACATCCGCAATTGGGCCCGCGATAACCGGTTCGGCGACTCTCAGTGGCTGGCGTCGGAGCTCTCTGCCCAAGGGTGGGATGTGGCTTTGTCGGGTACTCACCATCGCTGCTTTGCATCGGTAAACTCTAACTCGACAAGCCGACTTCC
Source organism: Wickerhamiella kurtzmanii (assembly GCA_030572965.1). Taxonomy (NCBI): domain Eukaryota; kingdom Fungi; phylum Ascomycota; class Dipodascomycetes; order Dipodascales; family Trichomonascaceae; genus Wickerhamiella; species Wickerhamiella kurtzmanii. The sequence goes on along the minus strand of JAJMCK010000023.1, from coordinate 37,209 downwards.
GAAAGTAGCTCCGTGGTCTGATCTAGTGGCAGGAAGCTGCCCCGAGGGCCAGTTCACCGGAGTCGTCGCTGACGTCGGCTATGGTGACGATACAACGCAATGGTACGATGCTGTGAACTCTAATTCTGTGGTGATAGCTGAATGGGGCCGTGTTAGCCCTGATGAGCTCGCCTCTCGCGCACGGTCTCGCCGGGCGTCTGCTCTACTTTTGCACGGTGAAGGGATCCCGCTTTTCGGCAGGTTCGACCCCGGCATCCCCACCGTCATCATTGAAACTACTCGTGCACGCAATCTAGTGGCTGGTTCTACGGTTGCGGTGAACCTGAAACCTGGCACTGAAGAACCCACGGTTGAAGCCCAATTCAAGGGAATCCGAGAGTCGGAGACCATTGTTCTTGGCAGTAGCCGCGACCCTCGCACAGCTGCCTCCCTACTTGAGACTGCCCGTCTACTCGGAGAAATGCACACATTCCGGGGTTGGAGACCTTACAGGACTGTCAAACTTGTATTTTTTGGCGCCCACACGGGTTCAGACTGGATCGCCGAAAGAGGCGACCAGCTATTTCGTAAACATGCCTTGGCCTACATTAGTTGCGATCGCGGCGACCTCGAAAGTACTTCTCCGCTGCTCAAAACTGTTGGAGACTTTGCATTGAGCGAGCTACCTACGCCCCGAGAGGCAGATTGGCAGGATCCGCAGCTTCCTTACGGACAAGGTGATGTCTTATACAGATATGGCACGCCACTTCTCTCGCCGCCTCCTGGCCTCGAGGACGTTGATTTGACAAGGACACTCGGATTAATTGTCTCTGAGCTGTCTGATCACGGTGGCATCCCCTTCCATACTTCTGACTACGCCCCTGTACTTAGCAAGTTCGATGGTTCCGAGACGCTCATTGAGACGACAAGAGAGTTTGATCTCAATTTTGACAAACTGGAAGACGAATATTCCCGCGAATACCCGTGGTATGCTGGCATGAACAAGATCAGAGCTGTGTTCGGCCTCAAGCTAGCTAATCTCCGGCTTCTGCTGTGGGAACGTAACTTCTTGGAAGAAACCCAAGAGGGTAAGTTCTACCACACCGTTTTTGGACTCGACAAGAGCCAGACCAAGGTGGCGCTGGCGCCGCGGGGTCAGGAGAAACTTGCCGAAGCCTTGAGCGCTGCAAAGGACGCGATATTAATATGAGCACTCGACCTCATGACCACCCCCTACTACTACTACTATTATCACACATTACCATTACAATCACATTTATACCCTATATAATAGCATATAGTCATTTAATTTTCAGCTGTACAAATAAATATATTCTATGGCTATAACATCGCCTTTAAGCTAGCGCTTGGCCCTTACGGACAACTGTCTGCAATCCACGAACCCATCCATGACTATCCCGCTTTGACACAAAGAGCAATACACGGCCCTTGGCGCCAAGACGACCTGTTCTTCCTGCACGATGCAATAAATCGGCTGAGGACCGCGGCATATCATACAAAATCACGTTTCGTACGCGGTTCATATCAATGCCACGAGCGACAATATCGGTGGCCACGAGCACCTTCAACTTGTTGTGAGGGTCGTCCGACAACTTTGAGGGAGGATCCAAAAAGGCTCGTAGGGCTCTTTTGCGCTCGTCCCTGTCCAAGCTTCCGTCAACGCCAGCTGCATCATAACCAAGCTTTTGAAGAGCAGCTGCGAGTGGCTGAGCATCACCCTTGGCATTCACAAACACCAGCACCCGCTTCGTGAGTTCGGGCTCGGTGTTGTCGTGATAAATCGCATACAATGCCTGCTGCAGAGCCAGCTGCTTGTTATCATTGTACGGCTTGCGGAACACCTCAATGACCCGGAAATCGATGTGTCGAGGCAACCTATGGATACTTGGCGTCACCAGTCGGGTAGCATCGGGGAACTTTTGTCTCAAAATCTTCTCAAAGAACCGCGGGATGGTCGCACTGCAAAACACAAGATCCGTCAATTGTGGGCAGGCATCAATTGCTGCTAATGTTTCCTCACTAAACGAGTAGTCCATAAGAGTGTCAGCCTCGTCCACGACAACTGTCCGACAGAAGCTGAGAGCAGGATTTTTCAAAAGCGGTTTAAGTGCTGCAGGCGAGCACGCGAGAAGATCGACTCCACGAGCTGTGGCTTGGCTAGCTGCAGTCGAAATTTTGAGATTTGGAGGTGCAATTGCACGAGCAACCGTCACAACCTGGTCTACAAGCTCTTTAGTAGGCACGAGGACCATACTTCGTACAAACGGAGTTGATGTCCTTGGTCTCTTCTCTTCCTCAAGATCGCTCATTAATGGAGCAAGATAGGCCAACGTTTTGCCTGATCCTGTTTCCGCTGCCATGAGCCAAGCCTTGAAACTTGGTTCTCTGGGTCTTCTCAGAGCCTTAATGGCTACCTTTTGAATTGGCGTTGGTGGTCCATTGCTGATATGCTCGAGTACATGTCCGCGAACATTATCGGTCAGCCTCAATGCATTAAATGATTCTACCTTGGCAAGTGTATTTTTGTGAACTGTTCGTTCCTCTGACGAAACCGCTTGCAGTTGGCCAAAGTTGCCCATATCCAGGGTTGTTGGCTGCACTGTCCGCATCCTTCTTGTACCATCAGGTCGAATTGTTTTGCCCTTTCCTGGCTTCGACACAGATTTGGCTAGTCGAGCTGTGGCTGGGGCTGCTCGAGCCCATAAACTTCGCGACAAGTTCATGATAATTTAGCCAGTGTATGAAATTTCACGCCCATATATCAGCGGGTGTAGATCCAGTTACATAAGGCAAGTGTTTGGACACGATCTTTTCTAAGGGTAGATGTCGGTTGTGGACGGTGTTGCACGTCTTGCAGTGGACCTTGAGCCGGCTCTGAAGGCCCTGCAAAGTGCAGATGATCGTCTAGCTGTAGACCCTGCTGATTCTCGTGCTCGCGAGGCCAAGATTAGCGCGCTCGTGGCCATGAACCGGTTCAGATCTGCAATCAAGTTTGGCGCCTCGGGCGAGCTTACTCCCCGGGCGAAAGCATGTTATGCGTATGCTCTTTATCGCAGCGGAGACTTGTCTGCCCTCCGGAAGCTCGCAGTGCCTAGTTATGCGTGGGCACAGGCCGAGTACCAAGCTGGCCACCTTTCCGAAGCTGCCGCGCTGTTTAGCAAACTCCCTACCTCCAATGAAGACGACGAGGCCGATGTTGCCACCGATCTTCAGGCTATTGCTGCTTTGAGGGGTGATGTCGAATCTGTGCGTAGCTACACCTCTGCCACGGCGTTTGACCAGCACTTCAATACTGCTTACGCCCTACTAGTAAGTGGCCAGCCCGCCGCGGCCCTTGAGGAGCTCGCTCTTGCTAAAACTGAAGCTAATGATGAGGAAGACCGTGCAGCTACTGTGATTCAGGCGGCTGTGGCCAACCAGATCCTTGGAAACAATGATGAGGCTCTAGCACTACTTGATCAAGTCCAGGCTCCCTCAGCTAATCTGGAAATGGTCATGGTCAACAACAAGCTATCTCTCAAGACTCCTCAAACACCTGAAGAGGTTCACGAAGCACTCAAATCTTACGACCGACTTGGCAGCTCACTCAATGCCGACCAACTCGCAGTGCTCCATGCAAACAAGCTCCTGCTAAGATTTAAGGCTGAGCTTTTAACGCCGAGCCAAACTCGTGCACATGAAAAGACCTACGGCGAGTGGAGCTTAGGACCGTCGGTGCTCCTGAAAGGAAGAGAAACCACAAAATCTCTCCGTCGTGACCGTTCCACGGCTGGCATTCTCGCATATGCACAAAAGCTCGTAGACAATGGTGACTTTGTCGAGGCTTCAAGAGCGCTGCTCAACCTTGATCATCAAACTGCGCTTCCAGCAGGACTCGCAGGTGCCGTCAAGGCTGCTAGTGAGATCCTTGGCCGTAAGGTCGACGTCAAGGTCGCGCTGTCATCTGAACGTGGATACCACGACCTTGTCCCTGCCGTCCTCGCTCGTGATGCGAGCACTTTTGAGAAATTGGGCAGCGATGTTTTGCGTGCTGCCGGCGCTTGCGTCACTGATCCTTCTAGCGTGACTGAAGAGCAATTGAGTCTGTTGCCCTCAATTGACGATCTTATTGAGGGTGTCGACATTGAATCCCGAAGTCTCATTCCTCCTAAGCGTAAAGCAGCCACATTCAAGGCTGTCAAACGACGAAAACGCAGCGGAAAGGCGAAGCTCCCTGCCGACTTCAGTGCTGACCGTGTTCCTGATCCTGAGAGATGGCTTGCGAAGCAAGACCGGTCTAACTATAAGCCCAAGAAGGGCAAGAAGACTCAGGCTAGTCAGGGTGCAGTGGTTGCAGAGCCAACGCCCGAGCCAGTAGCAAAGGCCAAGGTCACTAAGTCGAAGAAGAAGAAGGGTAAGAGGTAATTTATAGAACGCTCATATAGGCAACACACCTGTGTGATAATTCAATTCACTACAAAACTTAACTTGGTAGTTTCAATTGCATTCACATACAGAATTGCATCTGATGTTCTCTGTAAGTTGAGTTGCTCGTCATATAACTTCTGAGACGAAGTGAAATTAACTTGGTGATAAATAAATATTTAGGCAGTGAACAAAGTGTCTTCTTCACGGAGATACTCGCCTACATCGGCCTGACGGAACACTGTAATAGCGTTGGGCTGAGCGTGTCTAGTCTCCGCAGTTGAGCGGGCACTCACGCCAAAACCGAGAGGAAGATCATTCATAGAGAAAACAATTACACCTGCATGCTCGGGGATGTCCTCAGAAAGACGACCAACATGTGCCTTGAGAACGTGGTTGCCATAAAGGAAAGGCATCTCGCCATTGGCCTTAACCCAGACCTTGTTAGTGGCATGCGGTGCAAGCACATTAAGGGCAGTAATGTGAAGACGGAACTTTCCAGTCTTTGTGAACTTGCCAATGCACGAACCGAGTGACAACAAGTTTATTCTAGCCACGCTGGTAGCGAGACGCGCGTTGTTCTCTGTAACGTAGTAAACACGGTCTTTTTGGATGCGCAAACAGTATTTTCCATCTGAGCGATTGATCAATGCCGCAACATTTTCACCAATATAGCCAGAAAGCTTGCCAAATACGGTACGGGCCTCGTCCTCTGTCAATTGTCTCATGGCAGAATGGTGGTACTAGTCTGAAAAATTTCAGCTTACGCAACCTGAAGGCTTCACCTCAATTGTTCCAGTTTGTACATCTCACCATGCAAATGGAGGTGCGAAGAGGGTTCCACAGTGCCGCTTTGCGGCTGTTTAAACAAAAAAAAGAGGCCGTGTCTAAACTCAAGACCCCGAACAAGAAGGCTGGCGAATGGAGGAGCTTCAAGAAGGCGGTCGCTTACTCGAACTTCCAGGCGTTTGCCCCAGAGGTGCCGATTGGCACCGGTCTCGAGCTTTTGTCTCCTGAGACTGAGTATAAAGATGTCAAAGGCAAGATGGTGACACTTCCAAGTGAGATCCAAGCGACGTTGACTCACCTTGGATCATACCGGCCCTCGCAGCGCCATGAGCTATTCAGAACTCACGCCTTTTTGGTGCGTCCCGAGTTTGAGCGTATCCGTGCTGGCCTTAAAAAGGACGGCTGGCGCGTGTTGATTGACGGTCCTCGTGGAACCGGCAAGTCCACCCTTGTTTCGCAGGCCCATGGCTTGGCTAAAATGGCCGGCTGGTCGGTGATGCATATATCGCGAACTGGCCTTCTTACCAATGGATCGACGGATGCTGTTTGGCGTGAAGAGGATAAGCAGTGGGGCCAACCAATGGCGCTGAAGCGTTGGGCCAAGAAGATTGCCAAGGGCAACCGTGACACTTTGTCTGCCAAGACCGTGAGCGCACTGAGATCGGGTCAATTCTCCACTGCCCGCGAGGTGCTACAATTGGTCACTGCTGAGACGAAGGTTTTGGTGACGCTTGACGACGTCAATGAGCTTGCATACCGACCATTTGCCGTCAACGTGGATAAAGAGAACAAGCGCATCTACCATGGCGACCTTGAAATTCCCAAGCTCATGCTTGAACTTATTAGCGGTGAGCTCCCTATTAAGGGTGCTGTCGTGGCTGCCACGACCTCTGTGGTGCCGAACCCTCTCAAGCGAAGAGAGAATGACCACGCGTACGCGAAGCAGAGCGAATTCGACTGGGTTCTTGACGGCAAGCTTGCCAAGGCTGAGCAGCTGGAGGTGTCTAACTTCAGCCGCGACGATATCGCCACGTACCTGACCTATCTTGAAGCAGCTGGTCTGTTCCCCCGCCAAACGCCTGATGAAGCGTACGACGCCAGTGGCAACGGAAATGTCGGCAACGTGCTCACAAAGGCAGTCACTTTTGTGTCTTAGATGCATATGTATATATATAGTTTGACCGGTCACGTAGATAACACTGATGCCGCTAGTCGTAAGATGGATATGGTTCGTAGCCAAAATTGTCGTCTATTGTCCATCCAATGATGCTGTTATTGTTGACATTGGCAAGCGTGTCACCCAATGGCACCCACGTCTTGTCGGCAGCCTCGAGGGCAATTTTGAGCGATGCAGTTTGATCTTTCGTAGCTAGCGATGTTGAAACTAATACCTCTGCAAGCTCGGCGAGGAATGCTTCGGTAGTTGTCGAGGCCTCGGGGTTCAATACCACCGCAGCCTTACCGTTTCTGCAGTGCACAGTAGGCATTGGATGAATAACATCAAACGCGACAATGAAGCCTTTTGTTTCTAGATTTAATCGAGTCACTGATTTACACGATCTAAGGGTGTAGACATATTTCAGAGGCTAAAGAAAACAATTAAGTTCGACTTTGAAAGTATCATCTATGATCTTTGAGATAGGCAACAGAAGTCGTATCGTGATCTCTCTGTGCATTGTCCGAAAACTATCATTCAGACAATAACGAGCATGATGATGTCCGTCCAACAAAACCGTTCGTTGAAAGAGCCAACAGATAAAGTTGGAATCCATAGGAATATGCAAGTGAAAAAAGGTGAAGGTTTTTCACGGTTATTAGCTACCTAAAATAATAAAAAAAGCGCGTCGAACGCTAGCTTCACGATCACTTCGGCTTCGTATTTTCTCATCTCTCTCTTTATCCCTGTATCAACAACTACTACAGCAGACACTGCTTAGTTGACGAGGGCAGAGGCGGTGGCAGACTCGTACTTCCACACGGGAGGAAGCACACCAGAAGTCCTGTAGTAACGGGCCAGACGGTGGATACGCGACTCGACCAAAATGAGACGGAACTTGGTGTCCTTGTCCTTACGGTTACGGTCGAGGTGCTTGCGCATGTTCACGGCCTTCTTGATGAGGTGGTAGAGGTCCTCAGGGATATCAGGGGCCAGACCGCTGGAGCGGAGGATGCGGAGGATCTTGTTGCCGGTGGCAATCTTCACCTGGGGCACACCGTGGGAGTCACGGAGAACCACGCCAATCTGCGAGGGAGTCAAACCCTTGCGAGCGTACTTGACGATGTGCTCCTCGACGTCGTCAGTGGAGAGCTTGAACCAGCTTGGGTTCTTGCGAGAGTAGGGGATGGCCGAAGCCGAAATGCCCTTGCCAGTGCTGTGCATGCGACCCATTTTTGCAAAAGTGGTTGGTAACTGGTGTGTGAAACGGTGTGAAAAAGGGAGACTAAACCCAAGTGTGAAGTGAAAATCGTGACGGCTGGAGGGGGGAGGACGTCACCTGCCATAGTGAAGGCTTAAGCTGATGAACGCATAAGCTCATGTAATATATCACCCAAGCTTTTCCATCTCTCTTCGTCGTGATCCTGCCAGCCTTTGGATCTGTCTGCTCCCAGATGACCTCAGAAAGGCTAGACACAGGGACAGACTTTCGTAGCACTGGCGTCGACCCTCCACACATTTGGACTGAGTCAGGCGACCACGTCCCAAAAAATGGGACAAATGTGAAAAGCCCTAAAGCCTGTTTAATGGTCACGTGTATACCTAATTGTTGTGTACTGCGCACGGGCTATGGTAGTGTGTATGTGGGGGACGTTATTCAAAACTAAAAGAAATAAAATAGAAAGGGCTACTTGCTCGGCCGTTGGATCGGTTTGACTTCGAAACCTAATTCACGAAGTATCACGGCTACAATGCGGCCAATTAGCTCTACGATCCGTCGTGTAAGAGGTATGCTTTGAAGGATAGTGGGTTGGTTCGCAATGACCCTCACAATCACCAAGAATGCAATAATTCCTGCAGAGTCATAAAGCATACGGTGACCCAGGCGGCCCAATTGAGTGCCGATGATGCGGGCATAGTACACTGCAAGCTCCCAGGTCACACCCTTTGCGGGTTCGGGTGCGTCCTTGGATGGCGATTGACCATCAACACTCTCAATTGCACTACCGCGAATACTCGCAGCAGCAGAGCCAGGAGCTCCACCAGAAACGTAGGGGGCATATCTGCGTCGCATTGAATTGATTTCCTCATTAATTGTCTCGAGCTGCCATGCAATCTCTTGCTTCCAATTCCCTGATACCGATGGAGTGGCTTCTATTACTGGTGCTGCTACATTGGGGCCGGAGAAATCTTGTTCGGTTCTATCGCGTTCACTGAACCCAAACTCGGAGTATGTCTGTGGTCGTCGCAGGAATTGGCTATATGCCGAGTAGTGGCTCGCAACCGAGCCAGCACGCTGATGGGAGTGGCCCAATGCCGGCGTCGCACCTCCGCTTGCGCTCGTGTCACTGTCAGGATTAGCCCTGGCGCGTTCATATGCTTGCTCGAGCTCGGCTAATTGCGGGGTCTGCTCAAAACTATGCGGGCTAACCGCCTTCATGGTGTCGAGTAGAAAGCCGACGTAGGCGAGTTTAGCTTCGTTACGTTTCATGCCTTCTTGGCTCTTCCACGCGTCCCATTTCCGCCGGGCAGCTTCGGATTGTGGGCTGTTTCCCTCGGGACGCGCCATTATGCCCTCAATATCTCCCTCTGTCGCCTGTTTGTACAATCCATACAGCTTCACGCGAGCCTCGTCCGGAGGCCGCGAAAGACCGCTTTGGTTGCGCGACAGCGCTTTTATAGAGTAGATTGCCTTAACAAAGGCCTGGTCAACTGACATCTACTATGTTTCCCCGTCTCAATTGCGTGCTAATAACACTTGTTTAGCCCGTAGCCGACGTCGAGGGTTATGATAGAGGGGAGACAACGCAGGACCCAGAGTGACATAAGTCGCGACTGCTCACGTGCGTTTTCCGACCCCAGCTTTTTGACCATGCCCGCTTCCCCGCGTTGGTGCGGCTCGAGCTGTTGACGTTTTCTTGTTTGGTTTTTGTTTGGTTTAAAATGAATAAAAGAGACATAAATTTTCATATAAGGTAGATTACATTGCTAAAAAGAAATGGGCCTGGATAGCTTTTCAAAAAGTCTAACTAGCCAGGATGAATAAATACAAAATGCGAACTTACCACTGCACGATGAGGTTCTGGTTCGCGGCTTCGGCGTAGTGGGCATGCACGGGGCCGCCAAGATACTCGCTGCTCTTGGAGCTGCTGAAATCTCCGTTGTTAAGCCAGACGCTAGTGTCAACCCACGATTCAAAGTTTGTGCCGTTGACAGTCACGTTGTAGCTCTCTTGGACATTGTAGTAGCTGGTGTTGTACAGGCTCGCCTGCAATGGATAGTCAAAGTCGCGGGTCAAGGAACCAAGGCCAGGCACACCGGAGATAGAGTCGGTGCCCTTTGAGTCTTGGTAGATGTAGCCGCCACTGTTTTGGGGTTTGTTCACGAATTGAACGGATTGCGACCACTTGACGTTGGTGGTTTGGCCATTAATCTGGAGAGAGGCAGAGGTGACGAGGTTACGCTCAACAGAGACGCTGTTCATGGGCTGGTACGTGTTTGCAGACGTCTGCACGGAGAACTGCGGCTTGTTGGTGCTTCCCGAGTTCTGGCTCGATGAAGTCCAGGTGAGAAGATTGGCGTTGATGAACCAATTGTCAGGAATTTGCTCGTTGGAGCCGAGACCGTTGGTGACATTAATAGAGATCGTCGCACCCTTCCACAGCTCTGGCAAGTAGGGGGTGACGTCGATGAAGTAGCCAGGCACATCGAATGCTCTCAGACTGACAATTGGGTGCCACAGGTAGGGGCTCATGCCACCGGTGAAAATGGTAGGGAACGGCGATGCAAAGCCGGCCATCTGGCCATTGACGTACACGTCAACAAACCGAGACGGTCCAACATCACCACCGATAGTATCCCACCAGAACTCGTCGTCACCGTTAGCGGAGGCCAGGACATGCAAAACTGCGCGAGACACAGTGGAGTCAAGCGCGGGAACCGACACAGAAATATCAGTGTCGGGAGCTGACCACGCAGAGCCGCCCTTGGGATTCACGAGGGGCTGAATGGCTGTGGCAGGCTCATTGAGGTCGCCAACAAGCCAGCCGTCATCAGTGTTCATCGGCTCGCCAGAATTGAAGAAGTTGATGGTAAGATTGACGTAGAACTCGCCATTGAGACCACCTTCAACATTGTTGTTGATGTATACAAGGAAATCATGCTGCTCCTGGAACGTTTTGAGATAGTGGGAAACGTCCTTTTCGACGCTCCACTGCAGACCCCTGCCATCTGGCTCAGGAGTGGACGTTCTCCAGATTTCAATGTCGTCCATTTTGATAAAACCCAGGCGGTCGTAATTGACACCGGACGTGCTCACTGACATCTCGAGGACCACTCGGTTAAATGTGACAGAATTTGGTGGGCTGTAAGACACATTGGCAGGTTTACCCCAGCTCGAGGCGAACTGGTACGACTGCAAGATGTTCTGGCTGTATACAGGCTGGCCATAGTCACCATCACTGGGAAGCACGGCGAGACTCTCATCGTCGCCACGCACGGCCAAGAGCGAGGTCAGAACAAGAAGGGCAGGTCTGAGGAACATGTTATCACGACTTGTGTGCTACTGTTGTTGATGTTGCAAAGTTCAAAACAAAAAGGGAATATCCGTGGAGATATATATGCGATGGGCAGGCGGTCGGAAGTTTACACCTGCCTAGTAGTAATTGAAGCGATAACGCTTTGAAATGTCTGAAAACCTACAGATAGAAAAAAAAAAAGAAAGTGAAAAGGGGGCCCGCCCGCCTGTCTTATAATTTCCCACTCGGTTCCCATTATGCATGTACGTCGACGAAGTATGGCGGAGTCGTGGTGATGCCCATGGCCTCGCTAGGTCGGTGGTGCGTGTACCAGTGTCATTCATGCGCCTCCTTACAAGGTCTCCGAGCCATTACCTGCGCATAATGGCTGTTCATAGCCGGGTGATGATGCGCGTCTAACCTAACCCCTACATAAATTAATTGATATTTAATCTTGGCTAGTGCAGATCCGATGATTCAGCCTGACGTTAGGCGCGGACTTTATTATTATCCCCTTATCAGATGAAACAAGTCGAAACAAAAAAAACGCGGAAAGCCTTTTTAGACGCGAACGTTTTGACGCCTTGACGCGAATCAGGTGTGCGACATTTAGGTGCTTTTAGGGTACATTATAGGTCTACGCGATTCGGCAAGGGACGAGCCAGCCACCACATAAACAATAAACTTTTTGTTCTATTCATCTTCTCCTCCACACTTTCCAGGCCAAATATTACCCTTTCATCCACCATTCTTACGCACTCCTCCTCTGTCATTTTACCGGTCTAAAAAAAAAGATAGATGGAACCCCGAAAAAAAAACCCTGGATTCGATCACACACCCACCCTGATTTAATTAGATGAGCTAATAAGGCTCACCATGACGTCTGACGCCGGCTAACCCTTAATTTCATGGAGTCCCGCTCTCCGGACAGAGTAGAAAATCAACAAACAAGTGCACGTTCTAGGAAAAAAACCCGCCCACTCTCTCACAATTTAGCACTGTGACATAAACTAGCTCAGCCCGCGAACTAACTAAAGCTAAACTAAATTAAGACAGACACGAATAGCATGCTAAAAATAAATAATTATTTTGGTTTTGTTTCTTTTTGGTGATTGAAAAGTGTGAAACCCGAAGCACCCGCAGGATCCCGCGAGTTCCCGCTAGGTCCCCACACGCGATCTTATTTGGAGTGAAACCAGGGGTAACAATTTCGACTCTCTAAGATCTTCGTTTTTTGGTTTTCGATTTACCTTGGCGTTGGACACGTGCAATTTCTCTCGATGAGACGCTGACGCCATACTCATTAGCCTTGCCAACACTATTAATCCGTAAACCCTTATCGTGTTTTCGCACTTTAGCCACTTTATGCTCTCGGGCGAGAACAACTCCCGATTCCTTAGCCGAAGCCCGTTTTTTAGCCTCTCGTTCTTTCGATTTAGCTCGGATTCCTTGAATCATGGCCTGCGGAGCCCGTTGGTGAACTTGACGGGCGCCTGCCTTTGCCAGACGGGCCTCCATGACCTTAACGCGGGTCTTGCCAGCCGCCTCGAGGGGGTCTGACACTCCACTGACATCTGCACCCGTATAGCCGCGCTGCTCACTCAGAATATGCGACTCTTCAATTAATCTCTGCAGGGCGAGATCATTGGCAAGGTCCTCGGTATTCTCGGGCTGTGTAGAAGCATTCATCACAATTTCTTTAGGTGGTGCCTTGGCCGTGAAGAATTTCCGTCGTTCTCCTTTAGAAATTGTTGATTGAGTCCGCTCCGTTTCATTGTGCTTAACAGTGACAGGTCCGTCACTGTCGTCGCCGTCGTCGCCGTCGTCGCTTTCGTTGTTTGGTCGGTCGTCCTTGTCGGCTGATTTCACCACCTTATTCTTTTTCGCTGCAGGCTTACTCTGCTTCTTCGCCGGTTGAGCACTTGAGTCGGAATTCCGCTCCTTTGACGTCTCGGCCTTTCTAGTTTTTACAGGTACCACTGGTTGACTCCATTCTGTACCGAATTGGGCCTCGAACGAAGCTTTGAAGGCGCCGTCCATCGACAAAACTGAATGATTTAACAGTAAAAAAAATATACTATTTCAACTCTTCAGACCTAAGGCCCATAGACATCGGTGTAGTAAGCATCTCCTCCATCCCGAGTAAACTGTCGGTTTTGACTTGTGTCAATCATGCGATCTAAATTCGTAGGTTGCATCGATATACATGCAGGACAAGTCAAGCAAATTGTCGGAGGTAGTCTTGACACTGAAAATCTCCGCACAAACTTTGTAGCTGCCCACCCCAGCTCGTACTTTGCCCGTCTCTACCGTGATAACAAGGTAGCTCAATCGCATGTCATAAAACTCGGCCCGGGCTGTGATGAAGCTGCTCAAGAGGCTTTGGCGGCCTGGCCTGGCCATTTGCAAATAGGTGGTGGCATCAATGCAGATAATGCTGCCCAATGGCTCGAAAAGGGCGCTGAAAAGGTGATTGTCACTTCCTACTTGTTTCCGGGCGGCGACCTTGATATGGATAGACTAGCTCAATTAGAAAAGGCAGTCAAATCCAAGGAAAATCTCGTTATTGACCTTAGTTGCAGACGCATACCTGGCTCAGAACCTCGCTGGGTAGTCGCAATGGACCGTTGGCAACGTCTTACTTCCTTCGAGCTCACCAAGGCTAACCTCGATATGTTATCAACACACTGTTCAGAGTTTTTGGTACATGCTGCTGATGTTGAAGGCCTGTGCCAAGGTGTTGATCAAGAACTTGTAGCCAAACTAGCTGAATGGTCTCCCATTCCAGTGGTGTATGCTGGCGGCGGACGTAACCTTGGCGACTTGGAGTTTGTGAGCAAGTTGAGCAATGGAAAAGTCAATTTGACATTCGGAAGCGCCCTGGACATATTTGGTGGCTCCGGTCTAACTTTTAAAGAAGCAGTCGCCTACAACAATGGCGAGTAACAACCAAAACTAATGTGTACATTGTGCCGTTGAATATTATTTATGATACTTTTTGATTAGACAAACAAAAATAGGGGTTACCATTGTCGGTACTCCTCCTCTGTTTCTGTTCTATCAAGAGCGAGAACCACTTCAGCGAGTTTCTTTTGCAAAATGTCAATGCCGCGTTCAACCACTTGGTCCGGCTTTAGTTGACCAGTAGTCTCTACAGTCACGTAATATTTCGATGGTCTGGCATATAAATCGACTTTCTCGTCCTCGCGTGGTGGGTCCTCGTACTCGCAATTTTTGGATTTGGGCCATTCGCCCTCGACATCTTCTTCGTACCAAAGATCCGTATGCTTAAGTTTGTTCCAGGGGTCGTACTCAAACCCGATGGCTGCACAAGGGCCCCATTTCGCGTGCTCCTTGGCAATACCCTTCTTGGCAATGCATCGTAGTCGAAGTTCCTGGTTTTTGCGTAGCTTCGCAATGAGCACGCCTCGATCCGATCCTCCAGCGCTTCCCTCGTTGGATATTGGCCTTCCAATACTATCATCTCTTCTAGAGGGAACCTCCATCACCAAATCACTCGAATAAACATCCATAGTCGAGTCTGAGGTACACTTTGCATCCAAACTCAACACCACCGAGCACTTATCACAGTACTGGTCACAGTCACAGTCGCGTGTATACTCGAGCTCATCAACGTATACAGAGTCAAGCGGAATCAAGCCCAGTCTGTGCGATAAGAACTCGTCGGCGAGGACCGAGGTGTTGATCTCAATCTCCACGAGATCTATTGCCACTGTCGGGATCTCTGCGAGGAAAACGCGTCGAAGTGAGTTCGCAAGCGATAGATCAACACCACTCAGGACCATTTCAACCTCATCCTTGGCGACTCGGCGCACTGCCACGTTCGGATTCGAGTCCATTTCCACAACTCACCTCGCCAGAACTGGTTGGAATCTGTCGAGAACGTAAACCCGCTTAGTCACATATCGTGGTCAAGTTTGTAGTCCAAAGAATATACGAATAAGTGAAACAAACTTGGAAATTTTATAGTCCGAATAAATTGAAATTGATTTTTTTGATCTGATCAAAATTTCAGGCTCAAAAAAGTCGATTGAGTCGTTACGCAACGCCTACAATTCATCATACCATCCGATTACTTAACCAAATCTCCACCATCGCCTAGCCTTACAGTGTCCAGCCTATTGTAAAATGTCTGGAAGGCCTGTGACCTATAATGGCAAAAAGCTACATACTTCTGAGTTGTTCGCACAGTATCTAAAGTCGGATCTCAGAGTTGAGAGTACATTCAATGCGGGTATAGCTCCCGCGGCTGGCAAACCATGGCCTACTACGCTTCTCATATTGCGCAACAACTTCGCATATCCTTTAATCCAGGGATTCTTATGGGCTTTAGCAAAGGATTGGCTTCATCTAACATCAGCTGCAATGCAGTTACACGGCTCAAGAATAGGAGCTAAATTGCACAAAGTATTCCATACGTGGATATCACGGTGGATGAACTACGGCATGGTGGCTCTGTCAATGAACCAATCGTCGGTTTAGTTCTGCATCACCGGAAATCGTCTCGCTAGCAGGACAGTAAATAAATATAGCATTCGTAATTTCAGGTTGGTCATTACTCGTTAATAAATAGTTGGAGATCTAGTCAAAGAAAGATGCGGGAGAGTCCTCGCGCAATCCGCTGTAGATATTCGTGCTCGGATTCACTGCAGGCTTCCCTGCCGGCTTATTAGCTGGTCTTCTCTGTTGGGTCTGCGGCTGGTCGTGGCTCTGGCTCTGATTCTGGTTTTGGTTCTGATTTCTTCGCGAACGGTCGCCTTGGTTATAGTTGCGGCCACGGCCACGACCTCCACGCGTCGTAAAGTGACCACCACGCGGGGTCTCCCAGTTGCCTTCGCGGTTTTGGTCCCGGTTGTGCTCGCGATACTCGCGATTATTCCTCTCTCCGTAGGATCGATTGTCGCGGTTCCCACGGCGGTGCTCGCCGTGCTCTCGGTTGTGGTCACGGTCCTGATTGTAGTTACGATTATAATCACGGCGGTCGCCATCGCTTCTACCACGGCCACGACCTCCACGTCCACCGCGACCGCCTCGGCCGGATGTATTAGTAGTTTGCAAGTTCTCGCCGAAAGTCTCCATGTTGAGTTGTCTTTCCTGGTTTCTGAACCGCGGCATGTTCGTGTCGTTTCCAGAACTCAGGTTATCGAAGAAGGAAGACTTCTTGTTGTACCCGCCGTTGGAGTCATCAACCTCGTGTTGCTCGGCAAGTCTAGCCGTCTCAGACACAAAGTCAAAGTCGGCATTATCCTCGGTTTCGGATCCATCTAAATCGTTGTCTTTTGCCTTGAGTTAGTTAGTAAAAAGAATTCAGAAGGAAGGCAACAAAGAGTATATTCAGCACTTGACACCTCAGAGCTTTGATTCATCATGATACTTACTGTTTGAGCGGTGGGGCGAACAGCCAACACCTGGAGATCCTTGACATCGCTGCCGTTAAAGGAAATATGGGCAATAATTTCCTTAGAGGCCACAACCTCATCGACACCGTTCTTACGTCCCTCGGTTCCAAGATGCTCAACTTGGCGGAGAGACACGGTTCCCTTCTCGGCGCTGATGGCCTCGAGTTCGCCGATATATCTCACATCATCTTGAGCGATCAAAGAGATCGTTTTTCCAATGTATTCAGACATGTCGAGAGTAAAAAATTGTGGGATGTAGGAGACAACGTGTTCAGTTAGTAAGTTCCTCGACCTTCAATAGGTCACTAACCCTTTAGATCTTGACTGATCACCAGACCAGCCGGCCGTGGACAAATCCAGACAGAACTTAGCAATGACGAGTGTCACGCCGTTTGTGGCGACCGATTTGCTCGACATGAATTCTGTGAATTTGGATAATCTCACAGAGAACTATCAAGTTGACTACTACATCATGTATCTCGCATCATGGCCATCGCTTCTTTTCAAGACAAATACGAAGGATAGATGCGTTGGGTATATGATTGGTAAAAGCGAGGGCAAAGGCCCAGAATGGCACAGTCACATCACGGCCGTCACAGTCGATATGGAGTTCCGACGGCTAGGGCTGGGCAAGTTGCTCGTGGATCAATTGGAGCTCAGTAGTGATGCTGAAAAGTGTAACTTTATGGATCTCTACGTGCGAGCATCGAATATTGTTGCCATTGATATGTACAAAAAGTTTGGATTCTCCGTATTCAGGCGAGTATTCAATTATTACGGATCGAGTGATAACGAGGACGCTTTCGACATGCGAATGCCCCTTGCAGCCGACCCAAAGAAGCATTCACTTATAAAGGGCCCGCATACCGAGGAGTCGCAATACTACACGTACTCGTACGATCCTAAACAATTTAAGAGTTAGTTACAGTTTTTGCGTATTTTGTTTTGTATGTGTGTGTAGGAGTGTGTGCGCTTACCATGGACCATGAGCTTCATTTATAAAAAGTCCACTCTGGTGAGTACGAAGCAACTAAATATGATCTTGTTTGCAGTGCAGTTCCGAAGAACTACGACTCGGAATTATCCATCATAAATAACACCCAGCCTGGCAAACGTGGAAAGCGAAAGCAAAACAACCCCAACACAACACATTAACAAAAAACCAAAAAGAAAAATGCAAAGCAAAAAAGAAATGAATTTTTTTGTTCTTCTAGGAAACCAGATTAAGAAACCATTAGGAAATAAGCTCCCGACCCGGAAAGAGGAGGAGGAGGCTACAGCTTCACAGTAGAAGCCTTGTGGGCCTCAAACCAAATAATAAAACCAAACCAAATAAAATAACCAAGCAAAGTACAAACGAAATTACTCGGCAGGGATCGTAACCTCACCAGCATCGATGGCCTCAATGGTCACGTGGGCGGGCTTGCCGTCAACGCGGGCACCAATGGACTGGGCGGTACCGAGGACCTCCTTAACAGTGCCACTGAGCTCACGAGAGAATGACTTGGAGCGCATCTCACGGGCGATCTTGATGATCTCGGCGAGGGGAATGTTGCCGTTGTGCTTGATGTTCTTCTCCTTTTTCTTGTCGCGAGGAGGCTCCTTAAGAGCAGCAATAACGAGAGTAGAGGCGGCAGGGACCACGCTCACCTGAGCCTGACGGTTCTGGACGGTAAGCTGGACAGTGACGGCAATGCCCTTGAACTGCTTGGTGGCCTTGGCAATGTCCTCACCAACCTTCTTGGGGGACAGACCGAGAGGACCGAGCTTGGGGGCAAGAGCACTGGACGAGCCAACCTCACCACCAGTGGTACGCAAGTAGATGATCTTGACTTCGTTCGGGTCGATCTTAGGCGGCATTTTGTTGGTGATTCAGTGGTTGAGAGAAACAAAAGAAAGGAAAGGTGAAAAATCGAGATCCAAAGCTATGGCTGTGCTCACCTCAGCAAGCCCTCCCAGCTTGTTCAGTTTAATAGGGGGTAAGGAGGAGGTCGGGTTAATTTCTGTGTGCGTGTGCTGCTGTTCCCAGAAGGCTGCTAAGCTGTTAGAAGTGATCATGTTTCAAACGCATAAATAGGCTAACTCTCTACGAGAGCTTGAGCTGCTGCGTTGGCTTCTGGGTGCTTATTTTGCCAATAGGTTTTGATAGCAGCCATCACACGAGACTCCCAATGTGAATATTATGTGCAACTGAAAACAAATTGTGACTGAACCCTGAGCCCTCAACTCCCACTCCCTCTTAACAAAAGTCGCATAACCACCATTAACTCCAATCACATTTCTGGTGTTACGCATATATGCGCTTATCTTTCTACGCATATAGTCGGCCGGCAGTTCGGCCCAAATTGACCTCTCAACATAGGCGGAATATCCCGGGGTACCCTAATCCAGTATCAATCCCCCCTTCTCCACATTATCTGACTCTAAGCCGTCACTAGGTCGCCTGCAGCTGCACCTGGCACGTTAATCTTGCGGTGTTATTGGCCCAGGAACTATAAGTATTCGTTGTGGGGCACATTTCTCCACACTTTACTTGTTGTCGTTGTTTCTTAGTCGAAGAAAATGCCGGCATCATTCTCAAGACCGTCATCTGCTCTGAGCACCTTGCCGACTGCCTCGGCTACTGCTTCGGCAATTGTATTGTCGCCGTGGGGTAAAGCAGCCGCGGGTGCTCTTGCGGCCCTGATTGCGAACACGCTCGTGTATCCTTTAGACTTGGCCAAGACACGGCTACAGGTTCAAACAAAGTCCGGGTCCGGAGAATACTACAAGGACACTTGGGATGTGATTTCCAAGGTCTACAAAAAGGGTGGCCTCTCTGCCCTCTACTCTGGTATTGGAGGAACTCTTACTGGCGTGGTGTCGACAAACTTTGCATATTTCTACTGGTACTCGCTGGTTAGAGGCCAGTATCTTAAACGCAACAATGGCAAGCAGCTCACCACTGCCGTTGAGCTTCTGTTGGGTGCTGTTGCTGGAGCCTTGGCTCAGCTCTTTACCATTCCTGTATCGGTAGTTACTACGCGTCAACAAACTTCTGAGGGTACCGAAAGCACTGGCTTCTTCCAGGCTGGCCGTGATGTCGTTGCTCAGGATGGTGTGAGTGGCCTCTGGAGAGGACTCAAGGCATCGTTGATCTTGGTGGTGAACCCAAGTATCACGTATGGAACTTCTTCGAGAGTTCGTGCTTTGCTGTTTGGCGAGCGTCCTGTTCTTTCTGTTTACGAAAACTTCTGCCTTGGTGCCGTCTCCAAGTCGCTAGCAACAATTGCGACCCAGCCCTTGATTGTTGCCAAGGTGATGCAACAAAGCAGCCGCCGCAAGGCCAAGCAAGAAAATGGGGAATTATCCGACGAAAAGGCTTCTGATGAAAAGTCCAGCCGTCCCCACTTTGACTCATTTGTTGACGCTCTCGTGTACATGTACAAGACCGAGGGTCTCCTCGGCCTCTTCAAGGGAATTGGACCTCAGCTCGGCAAGGGCATTCTTGTCCAGGGTCTCTTGTTGGCATTCAAGGACGAGGTTGAGTTCTACTTGATCCTACTTCTTCGTGCCCTGCGGAAGCGCACCTCTCTCGCTCCCGTGGTCCAGATTTAGATGAGATCGTTTAACAAATCAGTTGATATTTATTTTTGGTCGTCATCAAACAAGATAATGCAACTTTCAAACACTCTGCTCATATAGTTGGCCTGGCACTAGCACTAGCATTACTTTCATTTTTATGAGCTCGCCAACTGGGCACGCCATTAGTAGGCAGAAGATGGGTGCGGTGCTATACCTGCCTCTTTTTTAACCCAGACCATCTTGATTCTTTAAATACTTCATTGTATATATCGACACCATCAATTGACCCATTTTAACTTCTCTACGTTATAAAAGCAATACCATTCATCGCAAGCTCTGGCTTATAACCCCGGAATCGCTCACTGCGCCATGCATGGCCTACGCAGAGATCACGTAACCAATCCACGCCTGCTTTAGGTCAAGTGGTCACGGGCCTCTCTAATCGCACCATAACGTTCTCTCTACCATACAACTCACCCCGAAATGAGCTGGTGGTCGTCTGCGAATGGATTGCTGCTTCAGGACAAGATCCTACAAGCCACAAGTGAAAATATCCCAAGCGGAGAGCAGGAACTAGCGCTCAATTTGGAGATCTCTGACCTCATTCGCTCCAAATCCGCCCCTGCTGATGAGAGCCTCAAGGTGCTCAAGCGGCGATTGTACCATCGCAACCCAAATGTTCAGATTCTAGCTTTGCATTTACTTGATTTATTGGTCAAGAATGGTGGAGCTCACTTTGTTCAGGAAGTGGCGTCCAAGGATTTCGTCGACTCATATGTGGCGCAAGTCCACGCCCTCCACAACCAGAACCGATCCCCAGAGGTGCTTGAGTTGATGCTTGAATATCTGCAGACATGGGCCCTAGCTACCAAAGGCAAGAAAAATCTCGAGTATCTCTATGAAAAGTACGAAACCCTAAAAAGAAACAACAAAGAGCTCGTATTCCCCGAGGCAGCACCCATGGCCGATACTTTCCTCGATTCAGCAACTGCTCCAGAATGGATTGACAGCGATGTTTGTATGAAGTCTGGTCAGGCATTCACATTCTACAATCGCAAACATCATTGTAGAAACTGTGGCGGTGTGTTCCTCCAAGAATACTGCCATGACTTTCTCCCCTTGCCACACTACGGTATCACGAACCCCGAGCGTGTTTGTGTTGATTGCACGGAGAAGTTGAAGCGCAAGTATTTGCCAACGCCGAAAGAAAGAGCGAACAGCTTCAACTCCAAGCTGAACAGCAACAATCGCGACCTCACAAGCAAGTACGACAAGGACTTGAAAGAGGCAATTGCCCTTTCTCTTCGCGCTTCTCAGGTCCCTGCGCATTCAAGCGCGCCAATTGACTCGAGTGATGATACGGAGGCCATGGACGAGGACTTGAAGCGTGCAATTGAGGCCTCGCTAGCCGATATGAAGATCGGTGGCCCTGCGCCTTCTAGCCAAGACCAGTCCCAAGTTTCACAGCCGTCAACTCGCTCGGTGCCACAGTCTGTGGTTAAGCAGCCTAAACAGGATGGCGCTGAGAAGTATATTGGTGATGTCAACAGTTTTGCCGTAGCGGTGTCCCATGCACAACCACGGGACGCAGTGTATAACGAAGACCTTATTGGTCTAAATCGCAAGGCCATCCAAATGCAGGCAGGCATCGTCACAGATCTCCAGGCTGCATCTAACCGGCTGCAAACTTTGGAAGATCTTCATGGCCGCCTGGTTGCAATCAACACTTACTACAATCGCATTCTCGAACAAGAGCTTAATCCCAGCGCTACGCCCGCTGTCCCTGCTCCTGCTCCTGCCGATGCTCCTGTAACTGCCCCTTCTAGCACTGATGTCAAGCAAACTCACAATGGATCGGCCCCTGAACCCGACTACGCCTACCCGAGCCACAGTTACGACGAGCCTAAATCCAGTTACGATGTCGAAGAGCCAGCTGCCCCAGAACCTAAAGAGGAGCCTATCCTCATTGAGCTCTAGCGTTGTTACTCGTCGATACTCGTTGATACTCTATGCATATTATTTATTATTTCTGTAGTCATTAAGTCTTGTGCGAGCTGTTTAGCTATCTCAAAGCACTACCTCTCGACGCGTTTTGCCACAGCCCTCACATCGAGCAACCAATTCACCTTCCTGCTGCTCAGGATCGAGCCATTTGTGCACATGTCTACGAGCGTGCCGACCAGCAGCACTATAAACTTGAGTAATGGCCTGCGCACGAGTCCGTTTTCGCATGTCTTTGAGCTTCTGCTCAAATTTGGCCTGCTTTCGATCCTTTTTTTGAGATTCTCGTCTTTCGTACTCGGCATCCAACCCTTCTGGGCCGCCCCATTTTTTGAAAGAAAACTCCTCTACTTGATAGCGCATGTACAACATCATGTTCGAGTAAGTATTTTGGTATGGGTTCGGTCGCTCCATGTGCGGCATTATATCAGTATCTCTCAATTCTGGATCTGTCAGTAAATAATCCTGTTTGCATTCGGTTTTTGTCAGTAGCGAATACTTTTCGGGGACCTTTCGTCGGCAGTCTGTGCACACGCGAGTTCCAAAGATTCGCCACAGTCTAAAATCGATTTCAAATGTACCACACTCGAAGCATTTTGGAGCCCGAGGATCATCAAAATCGTAAGGTGGCTGTTGAGCAGCAAGAGTCTCGAGCCATTGAGCATGCTTGTCGGCACTATCTTGCGGATTCACTGCGGACTCTTCGACCATAAAACCACCTCGAGAATCTGTCATTGTGCTGAAATCGTACTCAATGTATGGCTTGGCAAACAATCCCGATTTACTCGTGGTTTGATTGGCATCTCTGTTGCTCGCAGCAGGCGCAGACACGGGTACAGACTGGCCAGCTACAGATGGACCAGCGCCGTTGCCACTGCCATTGCCATTCGAAACAGGCTGAAGAGTCACTCCGGGTGGTCCTTTTCCTTGTTTTATGAGGTTTTTAGTTCTTTCAAGCCTCTCTAGAGCTTTGGCTCGCCTTGCAGCGCGCTCCTCAGCACTGGTAGACATTTTTGTCTCACTAAATGTTACACGCTCGTGACTTTTCCATGACTGTGCGAACCTTGAAGGTCGAGAGGTCATGTGATCCACAGAGTGAATCAAGGCTGAAGAAGAAGAAGTCCCTAATATCCAAACCGGGCGATCTAATCTGTTTTGTTTCAGTAGAAATAGATGCTCCAATTCTGCCTAAGTGAAACAATTATAGTCACCGTTCGATCATAAGCCATTTCAAAACATTCTTGAAATCTGACATGTATCAATAATTGAGAATCACATTAACTTCGTATACAAACATGAGCTTTAATTTGGGTGTAATTACTTCAACGAAACAGATAAACATTAATCGTACAGATACAAGTCTCAAGAGATCTCGAAATCTGTTCCAAGCTCAAATCAAGAACCTGCGTTACTCAGCTCTGAGCTTCGCGTACTGTTTTATAGAGGCAGATGGCTCGATACGAGCAGGAGACGCTGCTCAAGACCCTCATTGGTGGCCCTGAGGCGCCATGTGCCATAGCAGTTCATGGACCTACGGGCACGGGCAAGTCACATACTCTCAGGTCCATTGTTCAGTCTTTACCAAGCTGGTCTTGGGTTCAGTGTGACCAGTGTGCGACGACGCGTGTTATGCTACAGCGTGCGTTGAGGCAAATTCTCGTCAAAACCAAAACTGGAGTAGCCTCAGATGCTCAATGCGAGAACTTCAACGTGTTTTGTGACGTTCTAGCGGATAGAAATGCTTTCAAAGAGGTAGGACGTCACGTCCTCGTCTTAGATCGGATTGATAGACTTCCAGAGCGCTATAGCGAGCTTCTCACTGGCATTGGCCGCATTCCTGAACTCACAACTCCAGCAGTAGCCGAGAATCTTGTCATCGTTTTGGTCTATTCTACACCAGAGCCGCGGTCTCTGCTGGCTGCGATGATTCCTCATGTTTGGTTCCCTCGCTACAGTGCAGAGGTGGCCACGGCGATCCTGGGAACTATTCCAAAACTATGCCCAATACCTGAGAATTGGCCCGAGCCGATGGGACAGCAGATCCTAGAACAGTTTCTCAGAATCACGGTGGAAACACTTGGCGCCTACACAGGCACGGACATTTCGCTTCTTACGCGAGCCACGCGGAGAATCTGGCCACAATTTATCGATGGAGTGTCTGCTGAAGATGTTTCCAAGGGTTTCCCGCCGATATACACTGCCAAGTCACACTTATTCATGTCCGAGTCTTCATTCTTGGACACGTTGATGGTTGACCAGACTGCTGAAGTAGGCTCTGGCTTGGACGAAGAATCAATGTTCTTGCTTGTGGCTGCATACTTTGCAAGTTACAATCCTCCTCGATATGATGTGACCAGCTTTTCACAAGCCAAGGGAATGCGGGCAAAGCGAAGGGGATCGAAGCCGCGAAAGGCCAGTGAACTGCCCCCGAGATCTTTGGCGCCGCCAGCATTCGAGCTAGAACGGCTTTTGGCTATATATCGAGCTCTTTATGAAGCGCATAGTGGGACTGCTTATAGAGTTTCCGACGTTGCTGCAGTATCCCAGATTTCCGAGCTCGTACAACGGCATCTCATATTGCGTAGTACTGGTAGCGGCAGCACACGAGACGACCCTCTAGATTCCCGCACCAAATGGAAGGTAAATGTCAGTGAGGGATTCGCTCGTTACCTTGCCGGCCAACTCGATATCTCCTTAGACGACTATTTGGTCCAGTAGAAGTTTATGTTGAATAAAATTAAAGGATATGATCATGATGAAATTTGGGAATTTGTTAGGGCTGATGGCCCCTCTCTACACGGTCAATATGTAGAACAGGTTGAAAAATGGCAAAAAGACAAAGCAAGGTTGAAAAATAAGGAACATGAAAGAAATCACGACTTGAACGCAGCTACGTCCACAGTGTCGGAATAGCCCGTGTAGTTGGCCAAATCAGCCGCATACGGCTTCTCATGCTGATTTAAGTGCTGGTCCTGGGGTCGCGAAAGGGTTTTGGTCGTATCATTTAGGTCATTGCTGTTATCATTGCGGGATTCGTTGTCGTCATTGTTGTCGTTAAGTTCTTCGTTGGTGCCCTCTCTCTTTAACCCAGAGGCATCCAGCCGGCCAGGGTCAAGGGAACTAGGAGTGACCTGGGTCATAGAAATAGCTCCCTGCGGCTGCTGCTGTTGTTGTTGTTGCTGCTGCTGCTGCTGCTGTTGCATCTGGGCCTGCATTTGCGCCTGCATTTGCGCTTGAAGTTGCATTTGCGCTTGCATCTGGGCTTGGAAATCGAGGTTGTTTTGCATTCCTGAAATGTTTGGTACTTGAGAGGGTAGCTGTCCACCTGGAATGCCACCACTGCTCATGGAGCCCTGAGGAGGTAGGTTGAAGTTCGGCTGCTGGCTCGCCCCAGAGCCCTGGAGGCCCTGGCTCATCCCTGGGGATTCAATGCCCGCAGAGGTGCTCGGCGCTGAGCCAGCACCTGCATTTTGAGAGGCTTGCCCCGCGCCTTCCAACGAAGTTGAGCCCTGATTGTTAGAACCACCTCCATGATGGCCATACCGCCGGGGGTGAGCTTCCTCTCTAGGAACGATGTCGATAAGAAAGTCGAAAACATCAGACTTCTGCAAAGCGGTGGCAATATCAGATCGCTGTAATGTTCTCCGCTTGTTCTCTTCCGCGTGGATCCACGCACGCATTGTCAGTTCGGTGATGAAAATATCGCATCCCTTTGCAAACAGAATCGGTGCCTCTGCAGAAATCATACGCACCTCCGAGTCAGTTTTCATCACTTTCTTAATACGAGCAAGTGGAAGAGCAGTGGATTTGAACGCGTCTGCCTCAGATTCGGTCTCGCCGATGCGCTCGATGCTGTCAATGGCCTGCTGCCAATAGCTAATTAGTTGCGCCCGGTGAGATCCCTCAAGACCCTGGGCAACATTCGTGAACGCGTCCACTTCTTCGCCCATGTCATTTCTATCATACTCGTCCTCCATTTTCCTGTCGTGGAGTAGTGGTTGTCGGACAAGGGACTTTAACTAAATCAAGAAATGACCCACATCACGATATTGAATTGGCACCGCCCGTGCCAAATGTGATTATGTCACGTTATTGTCACGTGTGCATACGTCCGTGTTGCCTAGCGACGGTGATCGTCCGCTGTTGGGAGGTTATTTTGTAAGCTCTCACGTGATGTATAGTGCTCAAACTCGCTCGCTCGTCGCGCCTGGAGCCTCCTCCTCCTCCTCCAGGCTCATTGCAGTCAGTCTGTCACGAGTTTGGCTGATGATGACCTTTTCAGCTTAACTGACAAAATATTAACCAGCTCAGCTATCTGTCGACTCTCGCTCTCTGTCTACACTGCCCCCCGCACAAGTAGCCGTTGCACACAAAAACAATGGAGCTTCTTTCGCTTCTCGAAAAACGTGCTGGTCTCCAGTCGACAAACGACTTTAATCGTTACGCCCGCTACGAATCTCGTCGAGCCAAAGCACTGCGAAAGTCGCAAGGTGAGATCACAAAGCCGCAGAAGGGAAATGCCCATCAGCCGCCACATAAGGCTACTTCACCTGCGCTTGCAGTGGTTTTGGCCGAGAGATGTTGGGCTGAGGCACGGGAAGCCGTCTCTGCCTTGGAGTCTGCCCCAAAAACAAGTGCGTTGAGGTCGCACGCCGCCAAGAAGTTCGCCAAAGCCGTAAAATACGCTCATTTGGCGTCCACATTAGCTCCAGAAGATCTTGAGGTGGCTGTTTACGCTGCTCTTGTTGGCCTTTCTCGCGCCGTCGAGAGACGCCGATGGTCTGAGGCGGCAACATCTGGCAGTGATGCTCGCTTGGGCCTATTAGCCTTGGCCAATAGCTCCAACTCGGCGGTATTCGGCGACGCGATAATGATCAATGTCGATCCCGCTCTACGCCTTGCATTTGCACACACACAGCCAGATCGTAACCTGGACGTTCCGAGAGCCGCCCAACTATCTGCTTCGGCGTCTATGCGTGCTCTGGTAAAGGAAGTCGCACCGTCTGTCCTTGAGCATGAAGCCAATAACACCAGTCCTGTTGCCAAGCTAGGTGGTGGAGTGCAGTGGCGCTCCCATCGCGCTCCCGTCCAAGATGCCGATCTTGCGCAAGCTATCCTTAATGCACAGGCAGCTGACGAGACGCTCAGTAAAGAGTTTAACGTTGTCAAGGCTGAAAGTGTGCTGCAATCCTGGCAAGAAGCTCTGGATGCTGCGATAGACCTGGACCAATCTGAGTCTAGTGCTATTGTGCGTACCTACATCCGCTGGCATCTTCTGCTGCGCCGCGTTGAACGCGATATGCTTCTCAGCTCTCAGGTTTCGGACTCTGTTCGATTGTATGAGGCAGTGCTACAAACTGTGACCGAGCTTAGCGAGCTGCCCGGTGTTCATAGCGATGAGCAATTAGCCTTGTCTCTTAAAGCACTCAAAGCGTATTTCCAATCGAAGCGCTACGCAACTTTGGCTCACAGCAGTGGTCAAACCTCACTTTCATCGCTTGCCTTGATCAAACGGGCCTCTGATGTATTGAGTGAAAATGCGCAGGCTCCTCTTGAAACGGGCCTCCCTGTCTCTCAGGATGAACTGGATTCCTGGAAGAATACTGTCCGTGTTGAGCTCATTCGCTCGCATGGACTTGCTGTCATAGACAAAGCTAGCAAAGGTGCGAAGCCTGTACCGAGCTACGCGTCGTCCGATCTCCGCCAATACCCTGTTAATGCGAATCCCGAGGGCGTACTAGGCAAGCTTGCGGATTTGGCTGGTACTTTGAGGCCGGTCCTTGTGAAACCAGTCTTCTATGATGTTGCACTTAACCAGTTGGACGAGTCTGGCGAGGTTGCCGAGGAGTCTGTTTCAGATATTACAGAAGGAAAGAAGAAGGGTCTCTTCGGCCTTTTCAAGTAGTTATATTGTTAATGCTATCTTAGTCTCTTCCATTTGCTATCGCATGTTGCCCTCTTCAGTGTGCTAGCCTACTGGGTGCCAGAAAAGCACAAAGTTTTAGAACAGTTGCAGTTTATTTTTGTAGATATGCACCGCATTTAGGTTGCATAAACATAATCCGCCTATATCCCATGCGCACCCCAGTTGCCCTCTGAATACAGGAATCGCTCCCCTAAAACCAACGATGTGAGAACAGAGTTTAAACCCGAAGCATATCATATTAAATTCTCGTCATGCTATTTATAAACACCTTGTTTCCGAATTCGTTCTTCCTTGGTCAACATCTCGCCATAGTGAATGTGAGTGAGTAAGACGCCTTGATGGCCGAAGATCATCTTGGCTTCACTGCTTGACTTTTATGCTCCCGAAGCGCCTGGCATCTACGTCTAGTCGAACCTGGTCTCGCAATCGTCGCACAAGGTGGAAAATGTCTGCAAATGAGGGGCCTCTGGTCTGGATTGACTGTGAAATGACTGGCCTCGATGGGTTCCGAGACAAAATACTCGAGATCTGTTGTTTGGTTACAAATGGCAAGCTAGATCTCCTAGATGAGGCCGGTTACGAGACTGTACTTCACTGTCCTGAGAGCAGACTTGAGAAAATGGATGCTTGGTGTACGAATACGCACAAGAGAACTGGCCTCTGGGATAAGTGCATAAAGAGCAAAGTGACAGCAGAAGATGCGGACACACAATTGCTTTCGTACCTGCAGAAGCTTATCCCTGAAAAAGGCGTGGCTCTTCTCTCTGGAAATACTGTTCATATGGACCGGCTCTTCATGCTTAAAGAGTTCCCAAAGACCATTGACTACCTTCATTACAGAATTGTGGATGTTTCGTCTGTCAAGGAGATCGCAAAACGCCACAACCCGAAGATTTTGGAGCATCTTCCACCCAAGAAACTTGCGCATAGTGCTCGTTCAGATATTTGTGAGAGCATAGCTGAACTTCGCTGGTACTACGATAACTTATTTAAATAATTTAGTCAAACGCTCTCGTCTATGCTTTGGGTTTGAACATATTGGTTAATGAGACATACTTTCCTTTGGGAGGTGCGAGACCCTTTTTGATCTTCTTTTCAGCAGGCCCCTTGCCAACCAGAGGTCGTTTGGAATTGTGTGCACCTGAAGAGGAGTCTTGAGACGCCTTCTGCTGAGCTATTTGCTGCTCGCGAAGAAGAGCGAGGTTTTGGGCCTTTTTACGAGCCTCCAGAACACTTGGATCTTTGACTTGCAGCTCGGTGTCAACCCATTTAGCGATTTCCGCTGGTAACCAGGAAGCCACGAGATATGCAGCGGCTGCCTTTTGGGCTGCCTTTTCTAGGGCTGGATCCCTCTGATCAGATGGGTTCAAAGGGGCCACTGAGCGCTCCACAGCCAGGCCAATGCTTTCAGGAAGATTATCCCCCATGACACTTTCCATTTTCGACTCTACAAAGTTCCACAGCTTTTCTCGAGATAAAACAGCTGTTTTAGATTCCGTAGATATATCACATACCAATGGCGCATACTTCTCCCAAAGTTCCAAGGGAAGAGCAGTCGCGTCGCCAGCGGAAAGCTCAGACAATAGATCCAAAGGCATTGCGCGTTTTTGACTGACCCAAAGGGTTTTCAACATGAGGAAAATTGGGTTAATTGGACTCAGGGTAGCTAATGACGCGTCCGACACGACCCTACTTGGTGCCAGAGCAGAGCGGGAGCTCTCAGGGCCAATGCGAAGCATCTCCCAGCATTTTCCATCGTGCAAGACATACTTCTGTGGCTTTTCGGTACGCGGATGTATTAAACACGTAAACTCTATTCTTTCGCCTACGAGCTGCCCCGGAAGTATCAAGATCATAGGTCCTTTAAAACCTGGGAGAGGAGTGTGTGACTTTTACAGGTTAGCTCGGATGTGAAGTTGTTTTCCTACACACATAACATATTGGAATAGCTACAGTAAGCTCACATATTAAAGCAGTGCTTTAATAGCATATTAGCTTCAATTAACTGCTTACCAGTCTTCTCCCAACCATAGCAAGACCCTATTGTTTTTTAGCTTATTCTCTAAGGCAAATACTCTTGGCAGTCGGCAGGCCCCGGTGATGCTACCAGTGTATACAGTCCAATCTGTACAAATATGATACATTTTTGAGAAAAGTTTGAGAATTACTGAGGGTAAGAAATAAGCTGAGAGAAAAATCCGTTCAAAATTATTATGCAGCGACGGTGAGCAATGTAACTTCTGCACGACACAACACTCTAAGTTTACATCTATAGCACGGGCCTGGAGGCTGGATACTTCGACGCATGCGCCTTGCGCTTACCTAGCAGGCTCCGCATGTACCCCCCCTGCTGTCAGCTCCCCCAGCTAAATGCACATCGTTCCATGTGTTCAAGTTGCCATCCCCCACCTCACAGTGTTTATTCCATTCCATCCTAACTTGAAATTGATTAGTTGGTGTGAACAATGAGTGAGACTGGCCTTCCTAATGACTGGGAAGTATGCTATTCTCGTAGCCGCGAGCTTCCTTACTATTTCAATGCTGAGAAGAACGAGAGCCGCTGGGAACCTCCAGAGGGCGCGGATTTGGATCGTTTGAAGGAGTACTTAACCACTCATTTCACACCTCCTGGAGGTAAAAATGGCGAGAAGATTCGCGCTAGTCACCTCTTGATTAAACACAAAGACAGCAGACGTCCGTCTTCCTGGAAAGAGCCGGAGATCACTCGCACCAAGGAGGAGGCAAAGTCAATCATTCTTGGACACGAGGCGCGTATTCGCTCTGGTGCCTCGACGCTTGCCGACCTCGCTCAGACTGAGTCCGATTGCTCCAGCCATAAGCGGGGAGGTGATCTGGGCTATTTCGGACGTGGAGATATGCAGAAAGAATTCGAGGATGCTGCATTCGCATTGAAACCCGGTGAGCTTAGCAGAGTAGTTGAGACGTCTTCTGGCTACCACTTGATTGAGCGTACGGCTTAGTTTGACCCAATGAGCTTGAGCGAAACCAGTTGAAAAGTGAACGACGGTTCTAACAAATATGCCACGAGAAAGCAGCGACTGCTGTCAAATTTTTGTGTGAAATTGTCTGTATTGATATCGAGCTACGCTATCCACCATTTATTATTTTTTTTACCAGTAAGACCAGGGGAAGTTCGCATCCCAACTGAACCCAATATTCACATTAGGGGTAGAATAGTATAGTACATAATTCGAAAACGCAATTCAGCCTTTGAAGAACTCAGAGATTTCTCTCGGCTGCCAAACTGGAAAGAATTTACAATACTATTGATGCAGCCGCACTTCCCCGGAACATGAGCTTTAATTATTTCGCCAGTTAGCTGCCAAATACGGAGTCAGAGAGGGGCACCACCCTTAGCTCTGGTAGGTAAGCACTTACCCATTAATTCAGGAGCTAGTTAGAGGTGGGTAAAGTCAAGCTAGGGGAGCGGGGGCAACTTGCCTGAGATATATATACTCGCAAAGAATAGACATACGAAGTGAGCGATACTTTGGACAAATAGGGGTTTGAATTGAAACCTCTCGAGAAAGGGAGACGGTTTGGGTGATTCGCTCCTAAACCAAGACTATAAGTATAGGTTTTCACACGTACTAGCATGGCTCCAGCAGAGCCTGCTGATGATTGCTTGGCTCCCCAATGCTCAGAGAAGAGCGAACTTTCTGCTAATGATTCTGCAGAGGTCTGGGATGAAACAGAGGATCTCAGGGTAGCTAGTTCGAGCGATAGCGCCGTGCTGGAGCTCGATCCTGATGGCACAGTTCGCTATGTCAGTCCCACGTGGGACAGGTTTAATGCATTAATTTCGAATGCGGACGACCTTATTGGTGTGAATATAAGGTCAATTGTTGCTGGTTCTGATGAAGATCGAGACGTCTTTGTTAGAGCGATGCAGGAGATGGGAGACGAATCGGTCACTGTGCGGTTTGCAGTTCAATCATCACCATCTGACATTGACCAAAACGCTGATTTAGCACTTCAATTGGAGGCGCAAGGAATCCTCGTGAAATACCTTGAGGAGACGCATGCAGTGTGGGTAGTATCCCCTTATGTACCGCGTCCACCCGTGAGCGTACAATTGCCGCCAAAATTGGTTAAAACAACAGGTTTTGCCACTCAGGTGTTTGCAGACTTCCTTGAAAAGCTTGCGGCAGCGGTGAGAAGTAAGGCTCTGGCTGTTCCTGCGCCCCCACAGGAACTTTGTCGCATATGTGAAAGGTTCATCAAAACTTGGTGGTTCGAGCGTCATCATTGGCTATGTACGCTCGAACACAAGGCTGAACAACGTGTATTGCGAGCCCAAGAACGTTTGCTTGATCAGCGCGAATTGGTGCGCCTCAAAGCGACTGCTAATTATAACCGGTCTCCTTCGCCCAAGCGCGCCTCAGCTGCATCTAGCTTTTCATCTGCTCCACGCGTGTCGTCACCGCTTGCATCACCATCAGTTCAGAGCAATATTGGGGGCCTGACAGGCTCAGGTGACTCGACTGGCTCGCCAAGTCCGGCGCGCAAGGCGGGCACTAGTCCGGGCTTGACTGGGAGCATAAATACTTCTGCGACTGATCTTCCAGGGAAGCTCAAGCGCGGAGCCCCTGCTGGTAGCGACAATGGTTCTGACATCCAGAGTGCGCTCTTGAGACTATTGAGCCGCTGTGATGTCGCGCTGAGTCTGGAAATACCAAACTCTACTGAAGAGGAACCGATTCCACTCGAGACCGAGGAAACTTTAGCTGAGATCCGAAAGTGGACTCCGCTATCACTCTACGAAACTGTGGACAAAGAGGCTGAAGACTGTGCCGAGATAAAGCTGATAGATGAAACAAGCCGCCTAATTGAATTCGTGGCATCGGCGATTGAGCTCATGGGGTCGATTGTACGTTACTCTGCTACCCTTTGGCATGAGGTTGAGCTGCAAGTTAAATCCACAATCGAGGCGACTGTCCTCGCTGCTGAGTCGAACGCTGAGACAGTGACTATCGACCCTGAAATCGCAGGGGAAACAGGAGATTCATCTTCTACAGACCCCGATCGAACAAGTGAGTCTGGCGAAAGCAATGACGAAGGCTTCATGCGTGAAGACAAGATTAGCCTGGCGGAGAGCAGCTCACGGGCCCGTCGCTACACAAATAATTCAGATATAGACCCAAGGCAAGTCTTGAGTCAAGAGAGCGCGATGCACGTAGATTCTGGTCTGACCGTCGAAAGCTCTCGACTTTCCTTCTCACAGGCCTATGCATCAGAAGTTGATCATGATGCAGAATCCGCATTGGTGGACGATCCGTTCGATTTCTCAAAGCATCATCGAAGACGAACCCAGCTTGATACGAGACCATCCCTTGGACAAGCATCACCGGGGTCACCACGCCTCAGTCCACGGATGAGTCCACGTGTATTCCCTAATCCCTCCAGTCCTCGATTGAGCCCCAGGCTATGGCCCGCATCCCCCGCATCAAGCTCACTGCCGCCGCTTTCGAGCTATGCCCTCACCAGCAATTCCAGAGGCTCCGTCTCGACGGGCCAATTTCCTGGAAGCCCGCTTGATATCCAAGCGTATGGGGGGATGTCACAGTCTCCGATGCTAGCGCCAGGGACACCGCCTGGACGCCGAAGTTTCGCTTCCGTGAGTGCCGCGCGCGCTCAAGGGTTAAGTCTTAGTAGCGTCCAGAGGAGGCTGAGCTCGGCCACAACGGCATCAGCATCATCAGATGATCTCCCTAGCATTGGAAGGCCCTCTCAGCCCACCATACGTGACTATGAGGTCCTTAAGCCTATTTCTAAGGGTGCGTATGGCGTGGTGTACCTTACGAGGAAGAAGCTCACAGGCGAGCTGTTCGCTATTAAGGTACTCAGCAAGAGTACGATGGTCGCTAAAAACCAAGTTCAGCACGTACGCGCGGAACGTCAAATCTTGATGAATACAGCATCATCACCTTACGTCGCCACACTATATTATACTTTCCAAAGCCGTGACTACCTTTACTTAGTTATGGAATTCATTGCTGGCGGTGATTGTGGAGCTCTTCTGAAACAACATGGCTGCTTCTCAGAGGAATGGTCTAGACGCTATGTTGCAGAGATAGTAGTTGCTGTTGACTCCCTGCATGGCCAAGGGGCTTTGCATCGCGATTTAAAGCCCGATAATTTCCTGATTGATTCGCGTGGACGTCTCAAGCTATCAGACTTCGGACTCTCAAC
Source organism: Wickerhamiella kurtzmanii (assembly GCA_030572965.1). NCBI lineage: Eukaryota > Fungi > Ascomycota > Dipodascomycetes > Dipodascales > Trichomonascaceae > Wickerhamiella > Wickerhamiella kurtzmanii. The sequence continues at coordinate 3,219 of JAJMCK010000023.1, read as the reverse complement.
TTCAGTCGCTATAGCCAGAGCGGACCCTGACGCTGTAGCGGGAACGCCAGACTACTTAGCTCCTGAAACAATTGTCGGCGAGCCGCAAAATGAGGAAACTGATTGGTGGTCGTTGGGATGCATAACCTACGAGCTTCTTTATGGATTTCCACCTTTCAACGATGAAACACCGTCTAAGATCATGGAGAACATTTTGAGTGGCAGATTGTCATTCCCTGTTCTTCCACCAGAGCAAGACATATCTCACGAGGCGCGTGACTTCATCAAGCGGCTTCTCGAGAGAGATCCAAGCGCTCGCCTTGATTCAGAAGGAATCCGCAAACATCCCTGGCTCTCTAGCATAAGGTGGAATCGTGTTGGTTCTGAGGATGGACCGTTCATTCCTACAATATCATCCCCTACGTCGACAGATAATTTCGATGATCGCGGTGCTGCCTCTTTGCCTCCTCAGGACTGGGACAACCCAGATATAGAATTCATGGGCGGGGCCGGACGTCGCTCCCGCCGTTCTTCTTCTCAGTCGTCTAGTGTTAACTACTCTGGGGCCTTCGCCTCTGGTTCTCTGGGCTCTTTTACCCCAAATAGTAAATCCGGTGGACAGAGCGGCGATCATAGCGGCAATTCGACATCCCCGTCAACCAGTGCCACTAATATTCCCTATCAATCGGGCCATCAATGCGCCACGAGTGAATACGATACAATTATGGATCAGACTGTTAATGGGTTCGGAAGCTTCTCTTACCGTAATCTTTCTGTGCTGGAAAAAGCAAATGCAAGCGTCATCACGAAGTTACGTTCCGAGCCCCGCAGGCTTTCTATGGGGTCGCCAGTCTCGCCAGCGTCCCCTGCATCGACCATGAACACATTGAGCGAGGACGACACGTCAGTCAAAATGGACGTTGATGTCCGCAATGCAGCACTTGAACGTGTCCGCAGAAGACAACAGTTGCGTAAATCATTTGGTAGCAGCACTGGAGCTAATGCACCCAACGTGATACACGCGCAGCAAATGATGGAGGCGTTGGATGTACTAGTATGCTGCGATGATCCTGGCGTTCTAAGCAATTTTGAACAAGCGCTTCGATCGTTGAATTGTCATGTGATAGCGATGGAGTCTGGCGAAGAAGCAATTAGACGTCTAACAAGCGGCGTACAATTCGATTTGATTCTGCTAGCGATCAAGGTCTCATCATTCTCCCCTACGCCATCCTTAGAGCCTTTAAAGGCTAACGTCAGTCATTTGAGTACTCCTTCAACACCAGGTTCGGCCTCTTCCTCGACTCCTAGAGGCGGCGTCAATGACGCAGAGGTCACTAGAATAGTCCGGGGCACTCTCAACCCAAATGTTGACACACCAATTGTTGCCCCGCATCATGGCCCGGGTATATCCGACGTTTTAAACTTGGAGAATTGCACAACCCAGACGGGTTTGATAGCCGAACTGAATAATATCCTGAAAAGATGCTGTGAGTATGAGGCAATCGGCATCAGCTCCTAGACTGTCCAACAAGCTCGTACCGAAGAGTACCTTGATCGCCGCATTAACAGCTGCAAGAGTGTTTGGTGTGAACAAGAGTTTATAGAGCCCTAGGTGGCTATTTTTATTCATTTTCTAGAAAGAGATTAGATCAGATTTCTGTCGGCCAAGACTTCATCAATAGTAGTGTTTGGCATGTCCACAACCCGCCCTGTGCTTGCAAGTTCAGGTAATGAATTGCCCGTATAATTAAGGGCTACATCGCAAGCAACTACGCTATCCTCAAATTTGCCAGCAGATTTGGGGTCCATGTTGTCTATAATGAGTTTGGTACACCCATTGTCGACAAGATTGGCCACAGCGGTCTCAGAGGGTTCTGAAACGTATCCAAAGTTGTGCTCCGATGCAAACTCTCGAGCTGCATCCTTAGAGGACCCAAATACGAATACGACAGCCACGCGTGGCTTAAAGCTATCAATTGCGGCAGTAGGTTGACGCTTATTTGGCTTAGCGACCCAGCTTGCAATAGCTAAACCACCGAGGAGGAAGAACAGGCCCCACCGTCTTGAACTATTGCCACCAGACGACCGATTATGCTCTAATGCCTCTTTGCCGCTAGAAATCGCCGTAGGACTCTTGGTGGAAGGCCGAATTTTTGAAGCATAGGAAAGGCGACTAGCCACAACGAACAGCAATGATCGGCTAGCCTTCATCGCGCCAAAAGGTTATATGTTTTAGAGGTAGTAACAGCCAAAACTACACGACCCAATGATAACCTCAAAACTTTCGCGGTGAAGTTTGACACGCTTTAAGAACGCCTGAAAGCGCAGTGATTGTGGATTGAAGTACAAGTACAGGTGTCTTGGTATCACGAGAACCTCCCAATTCACGCCATCTTCGGTCTCGCGATTTCATTAGCTGATGTAAACTTCTTCCATGTTGATCTGAAAATTCTTGTGAATGAGCTAGAAGAGATTCCAGACCTTAGCTCTATTGATGGATGGACGGCTCTAATCAAGAGCGACATTTTACGCTCAACTAATAGTGCCTTAGAGGAACGGTGAACTAATGCATGAGTATTTAAAAATCTTCGGCGATCTGACGCGGTCCTGGAACAGCTCGAGTATTGACCATCTATTGATTGTTGTTAAAGAGTTCCTTTTTAAAGTATTCTTTGACAGGCAACTACATACCTAATCAACCGCTATCCCTCATGGAAGACGTGCAAACATTAATGAAATCAAGCTTTAGACGACGTTGATGATCTAAGCGCTCCTCCGAAGCCTAGTTGCATGATGCAAATGTCAGCCTTGGGTCCACCCTTGGTGACAGGTATCAGGTAACAAGGGTTGTAGTTTTACGCTACAACCAATCAGAACTTTAGAACATTGCGTTTTAAAGACACTGTTGAATCTTGTGGATTAATTGCTGATAGCAATAATTGACAATAAATCTATGGAAGTATACCACGATGGTTAGCCGGCTTTATGCTGTGAATCATTGGAGCGGAACTTCCTGCCAAGCTGACGATGTGAAACACCGTTTCACGGAACTCAGCTGGGAAATCTGAAATGGCTATTTGAAGTCTTAAACTGATACGACTTTGGTTGTTGAGGTGTTAGACGAAAATAATCATCAAATAACTATGCTTCCTCGGAAGCTGAGTGCAGCACAGTCTCGGCTGTGGTGCGCGACAAAGATAGTTATCTGGTTGATCCTGCCAGTAATATATGCTTGCATCA